>BQNB010070325.1:0-33166 GCA_026074375.1 Tanacetum coccineum
ATCATTAAGCCATAAGGTTCTATCTACCTTCTTAAAAATAAGCTCTAAAGTAGCCATTTTCCAAGAATAAAAGTCAGTACATACTGATTGTTATCAGTATATACTGGCCTTTCTTAAAAAAAATTGTTGATCCCAATGAATAGATCTTTAACTCCTTAGCTTGTAAGGTTTAGTACCATTGGATAAATCCAAAAATACTAAGGATGAAACTTTGATTTGAATGATATAAGCTATGCGGAATCTAGCTTATACAACTAAGAAGTATATTCAATCAAACAGTGAATTATGATTGACACAAAGATATAACACAACACGCTTCAATATATTAATACGATCACTCTAACTTAGTGATAGGGTTTACAACCTTGAAGCTACAAATTCTATGGAAAACTGCTATGAGAACTGATGATCTTTTCTATACCCTAGGACCTCCTTTTATACACCAAGGTGTCCTACAAGGTTTACAATATTTTCCTAACATATCATAATCATTTCTATAATTACACACAATCTCCTACTTAAATAAGTTATACATATCTTTTACACACGCTTTATCTCTTTACTCTGTCTTTATCCTCTTGACAGTAGTAAGTCTTCAAACAGTTGTAAGTCAGCAACAGTTGTATCTTTATAACCAACAGCACTAACTGAGCATAAGCAGTAGTAAGTACCAGCAGTACTAATATTTATGCTAACAGTTGTAACATTACTCTAGCAGTACTAAGTTATACTAACAGTACTAAGTTACACTAACAGTAGTAACTAGCAGTGGTAACTTTATACTACCAGTACTAACTACTTAGTATAATTTCCATTATGTACCTGAGTAGTAGAAACCTTAAGTGTCCTTGAAGTCTTTCAAGTCCCAACAATCCTCCCCTAAACTTGATGTTCAGCATCTGAATATTCAAGTTTAAAAAATTCTTCATCATACTCAGGAAGGATGCATTCAAACCTTTCATTTACCTTTTTGCTGCTTCACCATAAGCTTTAGCAGCTGATAGCACATCTCATTTTGATGATCAGATTAAAGTTTCTTGTTTAGCATATTGGTGATAGTTATTGGTGTGAGGGGATATCTCTTTTCAACCAACATAAAAATGTGAAGATTATCAAACCTTACAAAGTGAACTCCAGATGAATCAATCAACTTCCAAATGGTCACCCTGTATCCTTGTAAAATTCTCCATACATCACTTGTTGTGTCTGGTTCAAACATGACTTTCAAATCTCCCCATAACACTCTTTCAAATTCATCTTCAGGCCTTATATCACTATACTTTGCCTTTACTATCCTCCAAAGAGCCTCCAAGTCTTCTTTGTCTATTCCTTGTAGCATCCTTATCATTGAAGAGTATCTCTTGGAACTTCCATATGCTCTTATCAACTGATAATGTACCATCATACCTTCTTTATGAAGCTTGTAATCAATAATCACTGGTAGTTTGGTAGCAAGTGGTATAGCATCAATTGCTATATCTTCATCCTTTTTAATCACCAAATGCTTCATTAACTCACCTTCATCATCTTCACTAACTTCTTCAACTTCATCTGACTCTTTGTCTTCCTCCATTCTTTGTTTCTTTGAGGATTCTTGCTGTTGCTCTTTTCCTGCTCTTTTCCTTCCAAGCATCTTCTTTCTGCTGCCTTTAGCTGTCTCCTCACTACCTTCTACCTTCTTTTCTTTGCTTTCCTGTACCTCAGAACCCATAGCCACAAAGGTATTTACCCTCTTCATTTCCTTGTCAAACAACTTTTGAATTTCATCAAAACTCTTTCCCTTCAGCTGTTTGTATGTGTATCCACCCATGTGCTTAAGATAGGTAGACATTTGAGTTCTCTTTTGTGCCTTAGTAGGAGGTCTGTTTCTCTTTTCTTGTGCTCTGAGTGCAGCAAAATGTTTTCTTCTTTTCTCCATTAGTTCCATAAATAGTTTTCCTTTTTCCTCATCTGTCAACTCCTCTCTTTCTTTTGATTGGAGTCTTTCAGCCAGCAATCTATCAGCCTCCATCATAGCTTGTGTATTTTCCCATGACTCAATCAATGCTATGTTAGCTTCTTCTTCTTGTTTCCTTGCTAGCTTTTGTTCTTCTATTAATTCAGCATCCAACTTAGCTTGAATATCTCTTGCAATTTGTTCATCAAGAGCAATTTGATCTTTTCTTTTTAAAGGAACTTCAGGCTCAATCATAATACCTTTTCCTTTGTCTTTAGAAATTGAAGGTTGTGCCTCTTGTGGAACTCTGAACTCACTTGGCTCCTGTACTACTACCCCTTTAGCCTTGGGTCTTGTAGTTGTTGTTGTTGTAGCAGCAGTAGTAACAACTTTAGGCTTAGCTGCTTTGATCTGAATAAGTGTCTGAGCCAAAGTGATTTCCTCAATAGTTGTAGGAGCAGCACTATCTTCAACACTAGCAGTAGTAACTGCTTCACCAGCAGTACTATCATCAAGCTTAGTACTCTGTTCATCTTTCTCATCAACTTTTGCTTCCACAGGCATCTCATCAGTATCCAAAACTCTAGTATCAAACATCAATTCATCATCCTGTCTTTCTTGAGTTTCATCAACTAAAGTTACATCATCATCCTTATCAAGATCTGCAATACTTATCCCCTGTTTGGATGCATCTTCAGGATCACCCAAACTCTCTTGATATTTAGAGGACTCAACTCTCCTAGACATACCAACTTTCTTGAGTCTCTTCAAACCTGTAGGTCTTGACATTTTCTTCCTTTCCAACCTCTGGATTCTCTTTTTCAAAGCAGCAATCTCCTTTGCTTGAGCATCTTTTGCTTTTTCTAAATCAAGAACTTGTGTTTGCAATTTGGTACATAAAACTATCAAATCAGTTAGTTGCATGCTATCCTCACCACTAGGTTGTGGATCATTGGAAGGTGTGGGTACACTTTCCTCATGCTTTGTCTCATCTTGAGAAACCTTTGCTTCCTGTCTCTGAGTCTTCTTAGATGTTTGTTTCTTCTTGGGTTTAGAGGATGTAGATGGTTGATTAACAATGGATATTTATGTGGAATCAGTTGGATAATCTGAATCCTCACCTACTTCTTCAGAAGCTTGAACCGTCATAGTATCAAATAAGGGTGTTATTCTCCCAGAAAAATCCTTTCCAGCTCTCTTCATATTAGCAAAAACTTTCTTTGTGTGAAAGGGATTAACAAAAATCTTCTTATGAGTTGACATATCTCTAAGTTGTTGATTAATGAAAACTTGTAGAAAACGTGGATACATCAAGAATTTAACTCCTCCATCTAAGTGTTTCACCATAGCATCAAAAATGTACTTAGACAGATTAAACTTCTGATTTGTTGCCAAGCATATTGACTCGCGTATTCTTACTCCTTTTTATATATAAATAAATATAAATAAATATAAATATATAACAAGGATCAAAATCCACAAAATCAATGAAACCGGAAGTAGTATAGAGTATTTCCGGGTCGTATTGTCCCAACGAGGCTGGAATGGAATATCGAACAACGAATAGATAAGTGATGCTTGAATATGATAAGGAAATGATTGGGCACTAAACCTAATAAGCAAATGCACGAAAAGATAAGCTAGGAAAATAAGCTAGAACAGGCATAAAGGCTATGAATGGTAAAAACACTTAAAACTTTTATACTAAGACACAAATAAGCTCGAATAAGCTTAGGACAAACCAAATAAGCTAGACTAACTCTAAATAAGCAAATTCAGCAAGCAATTAAATTAAGTTAAGCAGGAGAAACTCAGCAGTGCTAACAACAGTACTAACAGTATTAACTTTCAGTACTAACTTTGAGTTAGTACTGCTGGCGTTTAGTTAATACTGCTAGCTTTAACAAAACACAATGAAACAAGAAATAAGCAAATAGGCTAAAACAGATATTTAACTACCCCTAACAAGCACTCAGGCATAAGAATAAGCAACTAGAATAAACTAGAATGGCGAATAAGCTAAAAACTAAAAAACTGACAAACTCTTGAAATTACTTTGAAAAGGCAAATAAGCTTAACTACGCTCTACTAAAGACAGTTAACGAAAATGGCTTATTCTACTCTAAAAAGCTAAGCAAATCATAAATAAGCATAAATAATAAGCTAATAAGCTAAAATGAACTAACAGTACTAACAGTTTTAACTACCAGTACTAACTTGGAGTTAGTACTGCTAGCTTTGAGTTAGTACTGCTAGCTTTAAAATCCCAAAAGAGAACTACCAGTACTAACTATGGGTTAGTACTGCTTGTTCCAAACACCCCTTAAAGTTTTCACAAATCATTTTTCTTTTTTTATTTTAAGCTAATTTGGTCCTAAATTGTTAAAAACAGATTATCAAGTGACAAAATAAGACACTTATAAGCAGATTTCAATCAAGAATAAGCACATAAATAAGCTGAATCAATCTAACAGTATTAACTCATAACTAACAGTACTAACTAAGAATGTTGAACAAATCACTTTTAAACTGACAACTAAGCAAGATACGCACTAAACATCGTAATAAAGCACAAATAAGCAAATGTAAGTAACAAAGAAGCACTAATAAGCAGTTCTACAATAAATAAGCAAAATAGGAAAAATAAAGACTTACAACTCCCTTGCTCCAAACAGGGTTAAACCAAGAATCTACAAGCTCTAGCTTGTGGAAAACAAGCTAGTAGTGTCCAAAAGCCCATCCAGAACTGGCTTATCATCCATAAGCTGTGGTATGTTTGAGTGTGGAATTTTTTGTGACTTATCTTAAATTCTTAGTATTTGAGTTAAGACAAATGACTTATATGATCTTATAAGATTTAAAACATGTTAAGTAAAGCTTTTAACAAAGAAAATACAGAGATTCAAGAATTGACTTAAAAACTCCAAATTTGCATTAAGACAAAAATTAAAGTTACAAGACTTGGAAAAATAAAATTGCATAAAAATAAGCTGAAATTTAACTAAGAGCTATATCTAAAAAAAACACCAAAAAACACACCCCCATCTTGGGTTTCAATGGCCCTATTTATACTAAAATTAATTAAGGTCTTGGTTTCTTGGTCTTCCTTCTCTTCTTTCTTCTGTGTTTCTTTATAGAGACAAAAACCCAAGTGTGCTTGTTGTGTGAGGAGATTCTCAAACAAATCCCAGCCTTCAATTTCTTTTGTGCTTCTTTTAAGTCAATCACAGCCATCAAAAAGCTTGGAAAGTGGTGGGATTGCCAACTTGGTAATTTTACATGGGGAGGTGGTGATAGTGGAGGAGGGGAGATGTCTTACTCAAGGGGTTGTAGAGGTTGCAGGGTAAAAGGGTGGGAAGACACCCGTGAGTTGTATCTGGGCTTTGTTGGGCGGGAAAAATGGCTTTGGGTAAGTTGGCAGCTTTGGCCCCTCAAGTTATACTTCACACAATTTCCAATTTCAGCCCTTGTCTTTTTATTCTTGTAATACAACTTGAGGTTTGGCAATTTCAGTCCCTCAAGTTGTATTTTCTTCACTTGGTTGACTTTTGACTTTGTCTGGCTTTGGCTTCGATTTGACTTTGTCTTTTCCATCCCGTGCTTGGTTTGGTCATTTTTAGCTTTTTTTGTCCTTTTCTTGAATATCCGTTTCCTACACAACTCAAATGCAAAACATACAAATACAATGTATTTTGGTACGTTTTTAGTCTTTTAAGTCCATTTTTAATGGAAAATGGTATGTGTAATTAAGCACATACCACATATGATCAAAGAAGCCATTGAACAACTGAACTCATTCTATGCAGTGGATTTAGCACTTAAACATTATGTAATAGTGTGAATGAAATACTTCCACTATGGAGAGAAAAAGGCTTTATAAAAAGTAAGCTTTTGAGAAGGCTTTTCATACCCCATACGTGCCAGTTCTTCAAAAATAGTAGCAGTTGGAAGACAATCAGTACCTTCTGCATCATCCAAGTAAAGATCTCTCCTAATGCTTGACTCCGTAACGATAACCCTCTTTTTATCAACTAGGGCTTGTAACTGACGCACTCCGTTAACTGTCTGTACCTTGGCAGTTGCCCAAAATTGTTCAATACAAGATGTGTAGATGATTGGATTGACTGTTAAAGCATAATGAACAGAACTTGCTTTCAGGAAATCAATTATCTCTGCAAACCCATCACTTTCTACAGGTTTTTCCAAGAACGCGACCACATTGTGCATTTCAGCAAACTTAGGGCTTGACATAATGATGATGTTGATGATCAAAGATGAAAATTGAGTTAGGGTTTATGTTTAGAGAGTGTTTGAATGAATGAAATCGAATAAAGAAGTAAATGAAACCCTGAATCAAAGTATTTATAAAATCACCCTCAGCAGCAGGAACTTGAACTGGCAGCATTAACATATGCCTAACAGCATTAACTGAACCCAACATAAGCTTAGCAGCATTAAAGTATACCAGCAGTAGAAACTGTATGCTTAGCAGCATTAACTTCAATACACCAGTAATTACCCAAATTTCATTCCAAAAAGCAATTTTCATCATCAAATCTGATTCTCACAAGCTCTCTTTCTGTTTTTATGCTCACATTATCTCTCAATTCTTTTTGCTCACATAATCACTCATTTCTGTTTTTATGCACACTTCTCTCTTTCTATTTTTAAGCTCACTTAATCTCTCATTTCTTTTTGGCTCACAAAAACACTCTTTCTGTTTTTATATGACAGTTGTGTACAAAATTCCATCAATTCCAATAGTTCCATACTGTCCTCCCCACTTCCAAGTGTGTAACCTCTTGAGAGAGGTGGATCATTGGACTGTTTAGATGCAATCTCAAACCTAGTTTGAGCATTCACATCCCCCAATATGGTATCTTGGCACCTGGGACCACTACCTGAACCAATTCCCTAAGGAGTTGATCCATTAAGTGTTGCCATGGATTAGGTCTTATTTTATGTTACCACTGTCCTGCTCTGCTTCTAAGCTAGAAGCAGTAGTGGCAGCCCTTTCCATTCTGTCACCCAACTCCTTATGGACAGCCTCATCACCAACCTTTTTCAGGGGGACCACTAGACTGAGGTATCTTGGTGTCCTGACCTCTTTTGATATGCCTAGATGATTTTGATTCTTTTAACATACTTTTGATATAACATATCCTTCCATCCATACTTGACTGCATATTGACATAATAGGCCTCCCCTCAAACAATGCTTCAAGAGATAAGAATTTGCTCAACAGTTGTAACTTTGGCACCTAGCAGTAGTAACTTTTGCCTGACAGTAGTAATTTTCTGCCTAACAGTATTAACTTTTTCTTCAATAATTATACAACAACATGCCTCTATTCATCACAAGTACACTAGAAAAGACTAGATAGGTATGTAAGAATTCATGAGGATCCATATTTATGCATAACCCATGAATAAAAGTTAAAAATTATGATCCAAGATCATGAACTTTCTCTCAAACATTTCTTCAAAGGTGAAGCACTCATTATCAGGTATTCAATATGCTTTACCTGCAGATGTTAGTCCATAGCACAAAAATACAAGATCCAAAGTATTTTCTTATTGACAGCATTAAGTATGACTAACAGTTTTAACAAGCAGTCTTAAGTATAACTAGCAGTTTTAATTATACTTAGCAGTACTAATTGAGAAGACTAACAGTATTAATCCTTTACAAAACATAAAGAGATATAGACATTTAAGGATTAAGCATTCCAATACTTGAGACCAAGTACTGAAACCTTCCAATATCAAAACCTTTTGTAAGAAGATCTGCAACATAATAATCAGTATGAATTTTAACCATTTGTATTAACTTTTTAGTATTGCAATCTCTTATAAAATGATGTCTAATCTCTATATGTTTTGTTTTAGAATGTTGAACAGGATTTTCAATAATGCAGATAGTACTGTTATTGTCAATATTAATGACAGTGTTCATGAAATTGTACCCATAATCCAGCAATTGGTTTTGAATCCAGAGTACTTGTCCACAGCAACTAGCAGCAGCCACATATTCAGCTTCAGTTGTAGAAGTGGCAACCACAGTTTGCTTCTTACACTGCCAAGATATCAACCTGTTTCCCAAAAACTGACAACCTCCAGTTGTAGACTTCCTATCTTGAGTTGCTCCAGCATAGTCACTATCAGTGTAAGCAACCAGTTCAAATGGAGAATCCCTGGAATACCAAAGGCCTAAAGTTGGCTTGCCTTTCATGTATCTAAAAATTCTCTTGACTACTAAGATATGTGATGTCTTTGGAGTAACATGAAATCTAGCACATGCACATACTGCAAACATGATATCTGGCCTAGATGCAGTGAGATACATCAAAGACCCAATCATAGATCTATAGAGATGTACATCAACATCATCAGCATCTCCATCCTTGACCAAAGGCTTTTCCAAATCAACAGGAGTTGAAGCAGACTTCACATCAGTGTAGTTGAATTTCTTCAAAATCTCAGCTACATATTTATCCTGACTGATAAATATTCCATCTTCCTTCTGTTGTACTTGTAATCCTAGAAAGAAAGTAAGTTCTCCCATAGAACTCATCTGAAACTTATCTTTCATGAGCTTCTCAAATCCAGTACATAACTCCTTGTTTGTAGAGCCAAAGATAATGTCATCAACATAGACCTGTACAAGCAAAATATCTCCTTTTTGCTTCTTGATAAATAATGTCTGATCTATCTTGCCTCTTTTAAACCCATTGCCCAACAGATAGTTAGCCAAAGTTTCATACCATGCTCTTGGTGCTTGATGCAAACCATAAAGTGCCTTGACCACCTTGTAAACTTTGTCTGGATGGTCAGGATCTTTAAATCCTGGTGGTTGAGTAACATAGACTTCTTCCTCAATGGTTCCATATAAGAAAGCACTCTTTACATCCATTTGATATACCAGAAAACCCATAAAAGAAGCATAGGCCAAAAACAATCTTATTGCCTCAATTCTTGCCACAGGAGCAAATACTTCTTCATAATCAATACCTTCTTCTTGTCTATGACCCTATGCAACTGATGAGTGTAAAATACACATATCCGTTTGTACCTAAAATAACCCAAATAAACCCAAAACAGTCTAAAAATGGCAAAAATGTGCTTGTATTTGTGTTTTGTGTGTGCAGGTACGGATATATCAAAAAAAATTACAAGAAATCAGTCAAAAACGGGCAAGCACGGACACGAGAATAAGAAGAGTACAAAAAAGAAGCCAAAAATTCAAAGCCGAAGCCAGAAAAGTCAAGCCTCAGTCAAATCCAGTCAAAATGGTCAAACAAAGGTCAACAAAAGTCAACTAATAAAAGAAAAAACCCAAAATATTCCCTCCAAGTTTCACCAAAGTCCAAAAATAACCCCTCACCTCCTATTGGGCCCTAGAACCCTTAATGGGCCTAAAAAACCCTAAAATTCTATACCCGGATCCAAGCCCATAACCATAAGCCCAAATCCTAGTCCACTTCCCTTTTATATAAGCCACAAGGACCTAAACTGCCAACTTCTAAACTCCTTTTACACTACAAAAAGAGAAATGAAAAGACAAGGACTGGATTTATTAGCTAAAGTTATAACTGAATTTAACCCCGATTCAGTTATTAAAAGGGCGCCAAACACAAGTTACTGTTCACCTTCGTCCCCAGCTTTCACCTATGGTCAAATCAAGGGGCAAGTTAAAATTGAAGGGTACGGAGGTCTATTCAAAGGCTCCTAAGCAAAATGGAAGGGTTATTTCAGTCAAATCATTGCTCACTTAAGCTCTCACTCAAGCTCAGGCCACGTCATTAATGGAGAAGCACATAAGGGGCGTGGGTTTTGCACCAAACTCACTCACACAACTAAAACAATGTCACATCAATGGAATGACACGCTGGCGATCCTTAGATACACACAAAATGATCAAACGGCTCAAAATCATTTGGCAATGATTAGAAGAATCAAGGGTGCGGATTGAAGGCTAGGAAATGGATTCAGGGGTCCTAGAAGCTTCTTTGGCAGCCTATAAAAAGGCCTCAGCTCACACACACAGCATACCTTCTTTTTACCTTATTTTTCCTTTTTCTAGTTTTTAATAATGTAGCTTAAATATTGCTTATTGTAATTTGATTTATGTAATCTTCTTTTATGTAATGAAATGAATGTCTTTGGTTAAATAAATCCTGTGTTTACCTTTCAAATTCTCTCAAAGCCCTTTGACTCAAAAGCTCAATCTGTCTCAATAAGCTTTAATAAGCTATTTTCAGCTCTCAAGAGTCTCTAAGCTCTTGATGGAGCTTAATTGAACCTAATTTTACTTATAAATTTAAGAATCAGTCTACTACTAGCTTATACAAGCGTGTACACACACATGTTTTTTTTAGTCGACTCTCATTGAGAACACATACTTTTCTGGATTTATATGACAGTTGTGTACAAAGTTCCATCAATTCCAATAGTTTCATACTGTCCTCCCCACTTCCAAGTATGTAACCTCTTGAGAGAGGTGGATCATTGGACTATTTAGATGTAATCTCAAACCTAGTTTGAGCATTTCACATCCTCTAATATGGTATCTATCAGCACTAGATAAAAAAGACCGACCACATGAACCAATCCCTAATGAGTTATTCATTAAGTCGTTGCCATGGATTGGGGTCTTATTAGAATGTTACCACTATCCTTCATTGCTTCTAAGCTAGAAGTAGTATGGCAGCCCATTCCATTCTATCTCCCAACTCCTTATGGATATCCTCATCACCAACCTTTTCAGGGGACCTACCTAGACTCAGGTATGCTTGGTGTCCGACCCTTTGATATCCTAGATGATTTTGATTCTTTTGAACATACCTTATGAATAAACAACATTCATCCTACTTTTTGGTGTATTAAAAAGGAGCCTCCCCTCAAAAATGGCTTCAAGAGATAAGAATATGACAAACAGTTGTAAACTTTAGTTCCATGTCATTTTAACAGAAATTAACTTTTACCTGGCAGTTAGAAATTTATTGCTATAAGTATGAACAGAAGTCTAACAGCATTAACTTTGTCTTTAATAATTATACAACAACATGCCTCTATTCATCACAAACACACTAGAAAAGACTAGATAGACATGTGGGAATTCATAAGGATCCATATTTATGCATAACCCATGAATAAAAGTTAAAAACTGTGATCCAAGATCATGAACTTTCTCTCAAACATTTCCTCAAAGGTGAAGCACTCCAACATCAGATATTCAATATGCTTTACCTGCAGATGTTAGATCCATAGCACAGAAATACAAATGCAAAGTATGTTTCTTATTGACAGCATTAAGTAGTTCAACGATTTAACAAGCATATCTGTTAAGTATAACTAGCAGTTTTAATTATACTTAGCAGTACTAATGGAGAAGACTAACAGTATTAATCCTTTACAAAACTTTTACAAACCTTTTACAAAAACATAAAGAGATATAGACATTTAAGGATTAAGCATTCTAATACTTGAGACCAAGTACTGAAATCTTCCTGCATCAAAACCTTTTGTAAGAAGATCTGCAACATTATAATCAGTATGAATTTTAACCATTTGTATTAACTTTTTAGTATTGCAATCTTTTATAAAATGATGCTTAATCTCTATACGTTTTGTTTTAGAATGTTGAACAGGATTTTCAATTATGCAGATAGTACTGTTATTATCAATATTAATGACAGTGTTCATGAAATTGTACCCATAATCCAAAAATTAGTTTTGAATCCAGAGTACTTGTCCATAACAACTAGCAGTAGTCACATATTCAGCTCATGTTGAGAAGTGCAACCACAGGTATGCTTTTTTACACTGCCAAGATATCAACCTGTTTCCCAAAAACTAACAACCTCCAGTTGTAGACTTATTATCTTGAGTTGATACAGCATAGTCACTATTAGTGTAATCAACCAGTTCAAATGGAGAATCCCTAGAATACCAAAGGCCTAAAGTTGGCTTGCCTTTCGAGTATCTAAAAATTCTCTTGACTGCTAAGAGATGAGATATCTTTGGAGTAACTTGAAATCTAGCACATGCACATACTGCAAACATGATATCTGGTCTAGATGCTGTGAGATAAATCAAGGACCCAATCATTGATCTATAAATATGTACATCAACATCATTATCATCTCCATCCTTGACCAAAGGTTTTTCCAAATCAACAGGCGTTGAAGCAGACTTCTATCAGAGTTGTTAAAATTTCTTTAAAATCTCAGCTACATATTTATCCTGACTGATAAATATTCCATCTTCCTTCTGTTGTACTTGTAATCCTAGAAAGAAAGTAAGTTCTCCCATAGAACTCATCTGAAACTTATCCTTCATAGGGATTGACAATCCCCGTTCGGGTAACTAGCTATCACCGGGAACGAACCATGTCGAATTTGGGATGTTGCGGGGTTAACACATCATTCACGGACACTTGTTGGCAAATATATTTGCATTCATATATGTCGAGCTTCAGTGTCAATAAGGCACGGGGTGCGGTGATACATTGGAAGTCAATAATTGAAGAGTCAACATTTAAGATTTGGGGTCTTATTACATTTTAGGGACAATTATCATAAACCGGAAATCTTTATTTATATTGTTGAACAATTTGAAGCCATGAGCTTATGTAACAAATGAGTATTTTGTTAATCCAATGTATCATTTTCAAACGACACGTTTAGTGGTCGTTCTCATATCTTGTGCTATTGATCCGAAAATGTAACGCCCTCGGATATTCAACATTCCGCTATGTACTCAGATTTGAGGGTGTTACACTATGCAAGTAACCTTGCTTTGTTCCTAATCACAATTCCCCTTTCATCTTTCATGTTTCTGAAGACCCATTTTGTTCTAATAGCCTTCTTTCCACTAGGCAAATCCACTAGTATCCAAACCTGTTGAAGTTTGAATTGCAGAAGTTCTTCATGCATTGCTTCCACCCAGGATGAATCAGATAGAGCTTTAGCAATGCTTGTTGGTTCAATATGTGATAGGAAAAAAGCATATAAACAAGTATTCAGGGTATCATGTGTTTTCTGTTCATATACATCACTGAGAAACCCTTGTTCAGAAGTAGGTTTTGTTATTCTTCTTGTCTGAACAGTTGACTTCACATCACCAATCACATTATCAATTGGGTGATCTTTATGAATTCTTGTATTTGGAGTGGTTGGAACTGTATAGGAATTTATGATGTTCCCTCTAAAATTCCAAACTTTGGTTCCATCTTCATACTGAAGAGTAGATCTCTAATATGATATGGACTGTGGCTTTATTTCATATCGTTGTATAGAATTTATCGCTTAGGATTAGATAGATTACATCCCAATGCAAGAGTTGAAAACATAGTACCCATTCAGAGTGGAGCAGATAGGAAGGCTAAAATCTATGGTATTACATTATGAATACTACCAAGACTCCTAAGTCAAAATTAACCTGCACTGGCCTCGCCCCTAAAAACATTAAGGTATTACACCCAATGGACTTAAAGGCATTAAAACCAATCAGTCCTATCTGGCAGTATAGTTAGCAAGTGAGTATTAACTTGCCTTGGCCCAACAGGCACACACCACACTATATCATATATTTACCCCCCCTCTTACTTTGGTACTGCCCTCTTCTCTCTCCCTGCAAACTTTTCTGTTAAGCATTTATCATTTTTTTGGACCATCTTCAACATGCCTTTTGAGCATCTTCAGCAGTTTTTCTTTGGCTCACCATTATCCACATCCTTGGTAGGTGAATCAAAGTAACGGAAGTTTATCTTTCCTAATTAGCATCACAATGCAATCTTGACTGTTTTCTTTCTGATGTACTTGCCAAAGGTTTATTATTAGATATTGTCAACCTGCAGGGTAAATGATAACATAGTTCATTGATTGGGTTAGAGAATCAATATCAACAAACCCATTTTGGACCCCCCCCTTATTCCATTTCATATCATAGGTTATTCTCTAAAAAAAAACCAATATTGCAAGTTCTCTTCTTACCAAACCCTCTGTTCTAGGTTGCATACCTTAAACGGCTTTACTATCAAATGATTATCCACAAAAGAAACCTTCATCACTTTTTGCCATCAAATTGCCTCTCTAAACTGTCCCTAAAGTATTAAGAATAGTTAACATGACAACCAAATTGTCTCATAATAATTAGAGCTGGTTTTCTTTTACATTTATTTTTTTTTTTTTTTAATTTTTTTTATTTTGTTTTTTTGTTTTTTATTTTTTAAAACTCTCTCTAAAAAAAGTTCATAAGGTGTCACATTTCATATATATTTTTTTAGTTTACACATAAGGTGTCTTTGGGTTCTGTTATGAGGCTTCTTGATACTTACTAAGACCATATTTTTGTACATAACAAGCCAGTTGAAAGAAAGAATGAGTAGAAATAGAATTAGAGAATTTCTTAGAAACTGCTTAAGCCCACAAATGTGCGGGTAGGGGTCGGTAGAGGTAGGGTAACAGCCCTTTTTTACTAGAGTCTGCTTGAATTGTAGTATAGCATAGCCTCAGCCAAGCCAGCCCTAAAGCCTCAATTTGTGTCCTATTCCTCCCTTATCAGCTACAACATTTTGACTTTGAGGAATCCTAAAGTAGCCTACACTATATTCTATCTTAATACATTTTTCTCTGCAAAATTCATTACTAAATTTGTTCTCTTTTTTAAACTCCTTTTTCATTATCACTTCTGATTATTTTCACTTTCACTTTTCCACTTGGTTTTCTATTTCTTTAACAATTAAAGTTTTCTCTTAATTAAGGAATCTCACTGGTTTTCATCCTTAATTGTTTTTTTTAAAAAGGAAAATACCCCATGGTAATTCTACTATGAATCATCAAGTGGACTACTAAGCAATACTTTAATATTAGCATTAAGCTATCTCACAATGTTATGGGTACTAAAACTAAATCCATATGTAGCATAAAACAAAGGCCTTAGTAATGGATTTTCAAAAACCTTTTTAGACTTACAAAAAAAGAAGCCTCTGTTATGTTGCTTCCCTTTAAGACAAGCAACACAGGTTGGTCATTTTTACAAAAATGTTTTGTAGCATCCTCGTAACTAGATTTTCTGACAAGCTCTAATTTATGTTTTAAAATTAATATGACCAAGTAGTTTCTGTGCCAGAGCAATTTGATTCATCTAATGTCCCTTTTGCAAACAAGACAAGCTAAAACTCTCTTTAGGAACAACTTATCTTCATAATCAATAAAACTTTGTATCACTATTGTCCCTTTCTAGGAATTTAAGAAGTGTTAGTATCCTGCATTTCATCAGGCCACCTTTAAATTTTGGAGATAAGACTAGACATTCCAGTGTCAGTAAAAAAAAGGACATAGTTCTTTTTTCACATATTGTGTTGAGACTCTAAAAAGAGTTTGAATTTTTTTTAACTCATTGACAGAAGTACTACATCTTTTTTTTAAAAATTCAAGATTATCCAGTTCTTTTAAGTGTTCCTTTAACCTTAGTAATTCTTCACCACCGATATGCTCTTTTTTTTTTCCTCCAGAAATGGTAACATAATACTATTCAAATTCCTTGTGAAATCTGAGCGAGATAAGGAATATGTTCCCAGTCATAGTGCCTTCTTTTGCCTTGAGTATCCAATTGTAAACAAATTAACTTTATCATCATTGTTTGTTGGCTTGCTCTGCACATTAAAAGAATAAGGAATTAGGATTCCTTTGGGGGACCCCAAGCTATATTTCTGAACTTAGATTACCGTGTGCATCAATGTAGTTGTGTTTTTAAATAAAAGCAAGTGATGACAGCACCATTAGGTTGTTTGGGAGGTCTGTCTGCGATATATTACCGTTCAGACATAGCATATGTCGTGTGTGAGCTGCAGGAGGACATTTACAGCATTTACCCCTTTTTACCCTATCAAGCATTTAACTTGTCATGTATAAGACCTAACAGTATTAACAGCTCTAGGCCTTCCATTATAATAATGTCTTTTTGCAGTATGCACAGATCTTTTAGTTAATGTTGTTTGCTTATAAAAGGGCCTCTTAGCAGTTGATTGTGATTGTTTAGAAAAATGTGTCTTTGATTTACATATGAACTGCTGTTTGGGGCGTGGAGCAGCAGTATTAACAAGCCTAACAATATTAAGTGGTGTGGTGTGAGGCGAGTTTTCAATAAAACTGCTTTTGGAGACATATTCCTGTTTACACTATGGTGTGTGGTTTTGGCATCCACCCTATTGTAAATATTTCTAGATGTTATGCCTCTTCTTTAATGATTATCATAATTCATCTGCAAATGATTAAAACTTCACATATAAAGGAAAGCCTTGTTTTACATACAAAATACTTTTCCCTACGAAGATATTTGACTTTTGTCCATTCCAATTCATCTGATTCACCTCCATTAGGAGTTTGTGATCTATCATTTCTGCATTACTAACTGACTTTTTATATGGTTTTTTATGATTATTTTTCTGGTTTTTTAACTCTACCTTTTTATTAACAGGAAAAACAGTTTCTTTATCAACATTAAGTGAAGATTTAATGAAGATACTTTTGTCTTGTGATACTTGTTCTTCTACCAAAGACTCAACATAATTTTCCTTAGAATTATCTGATTTTTTATCACAAACAACATTAGACTATTGCACACTATTCTTCAGGGACTATAACCTTTGATTTGGCTCTTTGTATTTCAATCAAGACCGGAAGACAGATCAAGTTTTTAGGTTATCTATAAGAATCAATTTAAAGGATTGAGATGAGGTGGAGGAACTGCTAAATACCACTAAACATTTTGGCTTTTTGTCAGTAAATCTGACTTCTTAACAACTGATCTAAGTCTTTTGAGGCCTTATCAAATTTCTCTAAATTTTAAATTCAATGCCATCTTTTTCTTGCTTAACTTTTTCAAACTTCACTTTTTTTTAAGCACATTTATTTCATAGTCTTTACAAGCTACTTCTCTTTTAAGAACTGCAACTTCTTCACTAAAAAGAACCTCATTCTTCCTATATGTGATTAGTTGAGCTTCTACTGTTGCTAAACCTCTTTTATAAGTAGCTGCTGTAAATTTAGTTTGATTGCTTAAACAATCCAAATCATCACATGTTTTCTTAAGAGTTTCATACGTTTTTTCAGACATGTTTTAGAGCAAGTTTGTATAGTGTTATACTCTCTGATGTCTGAAATGACATTAGAGCCATTGTTTGTTTGAACTTTTTCTTTGCAATGTCACTCCAATAAAAACCTACAACATCTTAGCCAACATTGCCTTTTGAAGATGTTTCTTCATTGTTTTTCCTTGCTTCCTGGTGTTTGTCATTGATTCTAAGACTGACCTTCCTTGCTTTTCTTGGTGCTCTAAACTCCATGGCACAAGTGTCCCCAACTTAATCATGAATATGAGTTGTGTGTGTTAAACATCCACATTTGGACTTATTGTCTATCAGTAGTTGTCATTTTTAGCTGATTAAGATGTAAAATCTTCTTGCTTGTCCTCTGATTGTACTTCTTTGCTCCAATCACAACCTAAGCAAATGTGGAGTGATGCCAGCTTTTCAAATTCCATTGATTTCCTAATCATCTTCAAGTTGGGAATAGTGCCCTAACGTAGTTGGTTTGTTAGGCATTAGATACCATTGTTAGGATTTTTAGATCTCATGATAAGAGCATATCATAGTATTGTTCACTGACACTAGAAGTACTCTTAAATGCTTGTGGGCTGTTCGCTCTGCAATTAAAACATTAGGGCTGAAATTAAATAAAGCAGCACTTAACTGTGTGGATCTATTGCAGACGTTCTAGGCTTAGTTTTGTCAGCATTAGGTTTATGATAGTGCTTGATAGCAAGTCAAAATGGACAGGACCAAGTGTTGAGCACCCTGCTCACTATACCAACAGATTGCTTTACCTTGTTGTTCAACAATTTTTAAAGAGTCTAGATTGTACAAAAATAATCTATGACTCATAGTCTCAAACTTCAGCTTTACTTTATTCATCCACACAAATACAATGATGGGTTTCCACATCAGGTGGTATGCTGCGCTTATAATAAACACAATTTTAGAGGTTGTTTGTTATATAGTCTTCTTGGGGTAATGATCACACCAAAATATAGTGCAAGCCTGTAAACTACCCTATCTTTTGAAGCCTATTGAAAATAGAGTCAAGAGACTGAACATTGCTCTTGATTGCATGAAATTCTACTATAACTATTGCTTCAAAGAGTTTTACTGAGTTTTTATTTGGTAGCTGCATTTAACTCTAAATCTTGTTTCTTTGTGCATGTAAGTACAACATTGATTTTTAGCATCTGGATACTGATTGAATGTAAGTTGATGTTCATTAGGAAGAGCCATGAGTAGCGAACCCCTAGCTTTCACATCATTCTTTTTATTTGTCTTCTCTTCAGCAGTTATAGGTATAGACATCTTTGTAACTGTTGTACCATTCTCCTGTGTTGTTTGTGGTACTGAAACCCATGTATCACCATTTTCAATTCACCTACCCAGATGTGCATAGTCATGGATCATGGATAGTACTGCTTAATCCTTATCAAACCACCATCTCATACTCACCCAGTTTGAGTATGGGAAGCTTTGCAGTAGTACCACTATTTGTAGATCGTACTCCATGTCTCTTCTAAGATCAAAGTTTTTCAAAAGTAGTTAAATCTCTGATACCCATTTATTGATCCCAAACCTTAGATCGTATTCCGTTAGGTTGTCTAAGGTTTAAAATTAGAATTGGATAAATCCAAAATAAAATTGTTGTTTGAAATTTGTATGTATACTAAAATGTATGCGTAATTAATCTTAACCTTAATACCTAGGAAGTATTAATGAAGAAACCAGTAATCTTAAACAAACAAAGATATAACCAAACGCTCCAATTATTTATTAGATCAATAATTACAAGTACTTCTTCTCTTACACTAGGGTTTACAACCTTGAAGCTTTTCTTAAATCGACTTGACAACTATGAAGACTTATAAAACTGATATATCAACTAATTTAACCTAGAGGCCTCCTTTTATTGACTTAAGGAGTCCTAGTCGGCCTTACAATACTATTCCAAGATATATCTTAATCTTTTCTCAAACATTACGTTAATCTTTTAAATAAATAAATTATATGTATATCTTGTACATAAATATCTTAATACATTATCTTACCACGTATTTTGTTCTCCAAACAATCTTTTCTTCTTATAATTCGTATTTATCCTTTTTTCTTGACAATAAAAAAGTCTTCAAGCAGTTGTAATCCAGTTGTAATCCTTTCACCAGCAACACTAATAAACATAAGCAGTGGTAACATTAGTACTAGCAGTACTAATATATACTAACAGTAGTAACTTGTACTAGCAGTCTTAACATTTACTACTAGCAGCACTAACTACTTAGCTTATATTGTAGTCTTCAACACTGAGCAGTCTTAACTTCAACTAACAGCAGTAACTTTATGCTATCAGTACTAAATTATACTAACAGTAGTAACTAGCAGTGGTAACATTATACTACCAGTACTAACCACTTAGCATAATTTCCATTATGTACCTGAGCAGTAGTAACTTCTAAGAATCCATGAAGTCTTTTAAGTCCCAACAAATAATCACCAACCACAACAGAACAGAAGACAGGAAACCTTCAGGTCTTATGCTGTAACAATGGGTATACTGGAAACTGTCCCTTGTGTAAGAAATGCACTCTGCATCACATAGGACCTTGCACTGTCAAGTGTAATACTTGCAACAAGGTGGGCCATCTGACCAAGAACTGCAGAAACAAAGGGCCAGCCACTGGAAGTAATCTGCTACCAGTGACAGTTACTTGTCATGCTTGTGGAAAGAAAAGGCATTATGCAAATCAGTGCCGAAAGACCACCAACAACAATGCCCAGGGAAGAGCCTACATGCTGAGGGATAGGAATGCTCACCAAGACCCGAACGTAGTCACGGGTATGTTCCTTCTAAACCAACATCTAGCTAGAGTATTATTTGATTCTGGAGCCGATAAAAGCTTCGTATCCATATCTCTTGCCTCTATGCTAAATATTCCACCCATTACAATAGATACCTTTTACAATATCGAAATGGCTGACGGAAACCTAGTAAGCACAAACACCGTTATTCAGGGTTGCACCCTGACCTTGTTAAACCAACCTTTCAAAATTGATCTTATGCCAATCAAACTCGGTAGTTTCGATGTCGTCATTGGTATGGATTGGTTATCCAAGTATCATGCTAGAATTATCTGTGACGAGAAAGTCGTCCACATCCTAATCAAAGGTGAAACTTTGATCATCCGAGGTAATCAAAGTAAAACCCGACTAAGTCTCATATCCTGTATAAAAACTGAAAGATATATATCCTGAGGTTGTCAAGTTTTCGTAATCCAAGTAATGTAAAAGAAGTCAGACAAGAAAAGACTAAAACATATCCCAGTAGTCAAAGAATTCCCAGAAGTTTTTCTTGAAGATCTACCTGGCCTTCCTCCCATTCACCAAGTAGAATTCCAAATCGATCTAATTCCAGGAAAAGCACCTATAGCCCGAGCAACCTATAGATTAGCTCCTTCAGAAATGCAGGAACTATCTAACCAACTTCAAGAGTTGTCAGATTGAGGATTTATCCAACCAAGTACTTCACCCTGGGGAGCTCCTGTCTTGTTTGTCAAAAAGAAAGACGGATCTTTCAGAATGTGTATCGATTACCAGGAGTTTAATAAACTTACCATAAAGAATCTTTACCCATTACCCAAGATTGATGACTTATTTGACCAACTTCAAGGTTTGAGTGTTTACTAGAAGATTGACTTAAGATCAGGCTATCATCAACTAAGAGTCAGGGATGAAGATATTCCCAAGACTGCTTTCAGAATAAGATACGGACATTATGAATTTCAAGTAATGCCATTTGGTTTAACTAACGCACTTGTTGTATTCATGGATCTCATGAACCGTGTGTGTAAACCATACTTGGACAAATTCATAATAGTGTTCATCGATGATATTCTCATCTACTCTAGTAACAAATAAGAGCACGTAAATCATCTAAGAATAATCCTAGAATTACTCAAGAAAGAGAAGTTGTATGCCAAGTTCTCCAAGTGTGATTCTTGGATTCGTATCGTTGTAATTTATTGACACAATAATTGATCGTCCCAAGTACATCATTTTGACCCCAGTCCAAGATTGAAGAAGTTAAGAATTGGACATCTCCTACTACACCCACAGAAATACGTCAATTCTTAGGACTGCCGGTTATTATCGAAGATTTATCAAAGATTTCTCGAAGATTACAAAGTCTTTGACTGAATTAACATAGAAAAACAAAAAGTATATCTGGGGAGAAAACCAAGAGTCAGCCTTCCAACTGCTAAAACAGAAGCTACGTGAAGCTCCAATATTAGAATTACCAGAAGGAAATGACGATTTTGTTGTTTACTGTGATGCATCCCATCAAGGTCTAGGAGCGGTGTTAATTCAAAAAGAGAAGGTTATTGCATATGCATCCCGACAACTTAAGCCTAATGAAGAAAACTATACTACTCATGATCTCGAATTAGGAGCAGTAGTGTTCGCTCTTAAAATTTGGAGACATGATATGTATGGCACCAAATGTACTGTATTCCACTGATCATAAAAGTATTAATAATATCATGTATCAGAAAGAGTTGAACATAAGACAACGGCCGGTTTGGCTAAAAAGCTGCAGATTACGATTGTAAAATTCGCTACCATCCTGGAAAGGCAAATGTCGTAGCAGATGCCTTAATCCGGAACGAACAAATCAAACCACTCCGAGTTAGATCATTAGTTATGACCATTAATCCAAAATTACCATCACAAATTCTCAAAGTTCAAACTGAAGCACTCAAAGAAGAAACATCAAGGCCTAAAAAAAAAACTTAATGAGTAATGGACAAAGCATTTGAAATACGTCCAGATATGAACTCTCGTTAATTATTAAAAACTGAAATTGGGATACCACTTTATGGTAATCGAGAGAGCTTAGAGTCATGCATGAGACCCTATATAACAAAGTATTTGTACCATTTCACTCCAGGTTTCTGACAAGATGTATCATGATCTAAAGAGTCCCAACCCCCGCCAAGGCAGAAACGACGAGGCTGTAACATCATGGATAGTCATCACAACACAATTTGTGTCAACAAAAGAATCACTACAAAGCATAAAACTAAAAAAAAAAGGAGACATGATGGTGTCAAGTGACAAACCCAAGAAAACAAAATAAACTACATCTTGTATTAATGAAAAAGGGGTGTCATCAATACAAAGACAATATCTCACAAACCTATTAAAAACATTAAAGAATTCATGCAACAAAATACGAAACGAAATCAAATGAAAACTTCCAATGCAGCCTAAATGGTCTCTCTAGCCACTTTAATAACTTCAGTATCTTCATAACGCTCACTTGAAAATGATGCTTAAAACGTCAACACAATGGTTGGTGAGAGTCATAGGCTTTACGACACCAAAACAAGATTTAAATAAATTACTATGATTATAAAACAAAACATGGTAGGACAAATAAGCTGACTATTATACATGCTAGCATTCATAAAACTAAAAATCACAATTGAGACAAAACGTGTCCCCCGATCCAATGTAACAAAAACAGTCATAGAGAGAAACGAAATCCCTAATTCTAGACTCTTGGTACTGTAGCACACATAGGTTCAAACCCACACAAAGTGGATGAAACCTTTTGCCCACAAAGTAGGCGAAGAACAATGCAACAACATACACATGCAACACATAACATATAATAGCAACTTAAAAGTCCATGAGTAACTTGAAGCACATAATCACAGTAATCAAAACATATTTTGCATCATTTCCATCCCAAGAAAACATAGTAAAATGGGAATATGAAACTCACCTGAATGCTCAGCTAATTGACAAGATCTTGCACACAATCTAATCATAACAAAGCACAAGTTACACTCGGTTATGCAAATGCCTAAGCAAATGTAACAACAACATGATGGACTTCTAAACTTTACACAATGTTTATAACCCTTTATATACATCTCCTAAACCATTCATATACCCTATATGACTTTATTCATTAACTTCCACTTTCATAGTTTCCGGCTAAATTTTATAGTCAGTTCATGACTACAAATAAAATACTTAAACACCTAATTGGTGGTTCTTCTTAAATTACCTAGTTCTCTAATGAGTTGTGAGCTACTGTAAATTTTTAGATAAAATAATATTAAGTGGAACTATTTTATAAAATTCATCTTTGCAAAGTACTCAGATTTCGGATCTGATCGAACCACTCAAAAGTTTGACTTGACCAGACCCATTTAGACACTTGGGAAAATTCTACAAAAATTCCAGAAATTCATATACATCATGAAATTACTACAGTAGGAGTTTCGTTTATTAAAACAAAGTTTTGATATGGTTTTTGACCTCATAAACACAACTCAGAATCTGACCCGAATTTACTGTTTTAACAACTTTTCTTGTAAAAATTATTTGACTAACTTTCCGACCTCAAAACCTTTCGAGGCCAGAGTTTTTGGAAACTAGACTCTCTGAAATTATCAATAGACATAAGATTCATAAAAAATCTCGTTACCAATCATGAGATAACATTCGAACAAGACGACCTAAAATTCTGCTCAACCCTAAATTCAATTTTATCGCGTTCTAACTCTAACCGAATACATCTATATGATTCTAGTTAAACCCTAAACACTTCTAATTAAGTTTAACATTATAAATTTACATATTTTTATGAACCCTAATTTATCCATCACTTTATTGTTATATAAATTAAAAAAAAAGTTAAACAATTAAAGTTTTTAAACATACATTGATCCATAATTCTTGAACCTTAAACCACCAAATTGATCTTGAATAAAAATAACCTTTTTTTTTCTCTGCTCTTTAGTACAGACCAGGTGTTAAAAAAATATGGGATAATGGGTTTGATTATAGTGAAATAAATTTTTTAGATAATTACCATATTTAGAATCATAATTATACTAAAATTAGTTGTTTTCCCTTTTTTTCTTCTTTATCCGGCCGATCCTACAACCTTTTTATTTTTATTTATTTATTTATTTACACATAAACCCTTCAAATTTGTTATTTTTATAAAAACTTTTATTTATTTAGACATCCTTCTAAATAAATATAATTTTAAATACCTAAAAATAAATTCACTTCATAATTTATTTTTCTAACTTAATAATACTAAAATCTACTAACTAAATTTCTAAACTTATTCTCGCGAATTCCTATTATATAAATACGTATACATATACATATAAATACGAACACAGATGGAGTTATACCATCATTTTCACTATCACTAAAAATGTGAACAAAATTAAACAACCATAACTTCAATCACAGAGAGACGATCACGCTCCATTGATTTGTAACCAAACTCACATACGATCACATAAACACATAATTATCATAACACATAATGAAACTCAAGTCAATGCTAATGGTTGACTAACCTGCTCAAAACACAGTTGTCACTGTATCCCCTCCTTAGGGAAATCTCGTCCCGAGATTTAACCACTAGATTTACCAGAATTAGCAACAAACAGTTGGGGATACCTAGCTTTCATATGGTCCTCGCGCTCCCTTGTAAACTCAGGACCACGCTTTGAATTACAACGTACTTTAACAATAGGAATCTTACTACGTTTTAAAGTCTTAATCTCACGATCCATAATCTCTACTGGTTTCTCGACAAAATGAAGAGTTTTGTCGACCTTGATCTCCTCCAATGGCACATGCAAGTTAGCATCCGCCAAATACTTTTTCAAATTTGACACATGGAATGTGTCATGCACCTCACTTAATTCGTTAGGCAACCTTAACCTATAAACTACAAGGCCAATCCTTTCAAGGATTTCAAATGGTCCTACATACCTTAGGGCCGACTTACCTTTCTTTCTAAATCGCATCACACCTTTCCAAGACGACACCTTCAGTAACACCTTATCTCCAACCTTAAACTCTAAGGGCTTACGTCTATTGTCAGCATAACTCTTTTGATGATCTCTTGCCCCTTTGAGCTTCTCCTTGATTTAAACTACATTGTCAGTCGTCTCTTGTACCAACTCAGGCCCAATTAAACTACCTTCCCCAATCTTAGCCCACAGAATAGGCGACCTACATTATCTTCCATACAATGCTTCAAATGAAGCACACTGAATGCTCGAATGATAACTGTTGTTGTAAGAAAACTCGGCTAATGGTAGATGGACATCCTAACTACCACCAAAATCTATAACACACGCCCTTAACATATCCTCCAAAGTCTGTATCGTACGCTCACTTTGTCCATTCGTCTGAGGATGATAAGCAGTACTCAAGTCTAATCTTGTCCCTAACGCTTTATGTACCGAATGCCAAAAGTGTGAAGTGAATTACCCTTCTTGATCTGAAATAATCGACACGGGTACTCTAATTCGTGCCAGAATTTCATCAATATTTAATCTTACCAACTTCTCCGTACTAAAATCCTCACGAATTGCTAGGAAATGAGCTGATTTGGTAAGTCTATCGACTAATACCCATATCACGTCATGCCCACTTCTTGACCTAGGTAACTTGGTAATAAGATCCATAGTGATCTTATCCTACTTCCATTCTGGTATCTCAGGTTGTTGCAATAAACTCGAAGGTCTTTGATGCTCAGCCTTCACTTTTGCACAAGTTAAACACTTGCTAACATAAGTAGCAATGTCTCTTTTCATCCTCGGCCACCAGTACATATCATGAAGATCATGGTACATCTTATCCGCTCTAGGATGTACAGAGTACCCTGTCTTATTAGCTTCGTCCATAATTATCGTTCGCATACCTCTTACTAACAGAACCCATATACGATCTAAAAAGTATAAACTCCCATATTCTCTCCTTTCCATCTGTTGATCCAAGCCATGTAGCCTTTCTGCGAGTACATTCTCTTATTTGAATGCCTCACCCTGGGCCGCTAGTATCATCCCTATGATTCTAGATTAAATGGTCATAGCCATTGCTCGTACACGTCTAGGTTTTACTTGTTCCTTCCTGCTTAGTGCATCTGCCACCACGTTCGCATTACCCGGGTGGTAGCGAATCTCGCACTCATAATCACTAAATAACCCAATCCACCTCCTTTGACGCATATTCAACTCCTTCTGGTCGAATATGTGTTGAAGACTCTTATGATCTGTATAGATAACACTCTTCGTACCATACAAATAATGCCTCCAAGTTTTAAGGGCAAACACAATAGCTCCCAATTCTAGATCATGCGTTGTATAATTCTTCTCATTAATCTTTAGTTGTCTTGATGCATAGGCGTTTACCTTGCCTCTTTGCATAAGCACACAACCTAGTCCTTGACTTGATGCATCACAGTAAACTACAAAATCTTCAATCCCGTTCGGTAACGACAAAATTAGAGCATCACATAATTTATTCTTCAAGGTCTGAAATGCTTCTTCCTCTTTTTCGCCCCACTCATACTTTTGGTTTTTCTGAGTTAGTGAGGTAAGGGGTTTAGCAATCTTGGAGAAATTCTTGATGAAACGCCTATAATATCCAGCTAATCCTAGAAACGATCGAACTTTCGACGGCGTCGTAGGAGCTTTCCAATTCTTTACCGCCTCAATCTTACTTGGATCCACTTGAATAGCATTCTGGTTGACCACATGACCAAGAAATTGAACTTCTTGTAACCAAAACTCACACTTGGAAAAATTAGAATACAACTCTTCCTTCTTCAGCAATTCCAACACCAGTCTCAAATGAACCTCATGTTCATCCTTAGACTTTAAGTAGACTAGAATGTTATCAATGAAAATGATGACAAACTTATCTAGGTATGGTTTGCATACTCGGTTCATCATAAAGACTGCGGGTGCATTAGTTAATCTGAAAGGCATAACCGTAAAGTCAAAATGTCTGTCCCTCGTTCGAAACGCGGTCTTTGGAATATCATCCTTTTGTACTTAGAGTTGATGATAACCCGACCGAAGGTCTATCTTTGAGAAGTAGCGCGCTCCTTGCAGCTGATCGAATAGGTCATCAATTCTCGAGAGAGGATAACGATTCTTTATAGTCAACTTGTTCAGCTCCCTATAATCAATACAGATGCGTAGTGCACCATCCTTCTTCTTAACAAACAATACAGTTCTCCCCACGGAGAATAACTAGGTCGTATGAAACCCTTGTCTTGTAACTCTTGAAGTTGCGCAGACAATTCTTGCATCTCTGAGGGCGCTAGACGATATGGAGACTTCGCAACCGGTGTTGCTCCTGGAACTAAGTCTATGCGGAACTCAACTTGTCATTGCGGCGACAATCTCGACAAGTCCTCCGGAAACACCTTAACGAAATGTCGTACAATGGAAATATCACTCAATTTTGGTTCATCTACCTTCACATTACTTAAGGCTTTGGCGATTCCTGGAGTACGTTCTCCTTGGACATGAAGTATCTCACCACTTTCCAATGGTATCCTAACCACCTTCTCGTGGCACACTATCTCAGCCTTATGCTCAGACAGCCAATCCATTCCCACAATCACATCAAAACTCCCATGACCTAATGGTATTAAATCTATAGTGAATAGGGAAGTTCCTAGCTCTAGTTTGCAATTACGAATAACCCTATCAACTTCTACCTTCTTACCATCTGCTACTTCTATCAAATACCCAGGGTTTACAAAACTAGATTTCACATTTAGCAAAGGCGCAAAACTAGTAGAAATGAAACTAAAATCGGCTCCAGAATTGAAAAGTACAGTAGCATAATGATGGTTCAAAGAAAAAGTACCCGTCACGACGTTAGGATCTTAGAGAGCGCCAACTGCATTCACATTGAAAGCCCTCCCTTTCACTTGATTCCCGTTATTCCTTGAGTTTCGATTTCCTTCAATAGTCAACCGGTTCCCCACTTGACCAGGTGTTAGATTTAACTTCGGACAAGTATTTCAATAATGTTCACGACTCCCATACTCATAACATGTTCATGGTTCATATCTACCCCTAACAACATTTATCGGCGCCCCCTGCTTAATTGGCGAATGATAATTCCTTGCAATGTGACCCGACTTTTAACAATTAAAGCACACTAGACAAGGTGTCACACCCCTAGACGGGGCCTGGACGGAATACGTGTCCGAGGGCGTAACGTCATAACAATCAGAACACAAAGCAATAAAGAACGACCACTAATCATGGACGTTTGAAAAATAGTTGTACTCGTTGCATAAAGAAAATTAATTTAAGTTTTACAACCGATGATAAGAAAGTTAAATGTAACTGAAGCATAACAAAGTTTGATAATGACAACCAGTATATAAATAGATAAGTCTTGAAATCGGCGAAGTCACATAGCACATAGACTCCATTTAGCATCAAGAATCAAGCCAAGCTAAGCAACTGAGAAAACATGTTTAAAACGTCAACATAATGTTGGTGAATTCATAGGTTTAAGTTAATACAAGAGTGGACCACAAGATTTCAAAACGCATGCGACTACTATAACAGATACAACATCACATAAAAAGTATTTACTGTTACGCTAAGCTCATGACACCGATGCTAATAAAACAGGGCATATCATATCATGCCACATAGTATTCCTGCCCTAACTGGTGTCCCAAACCAAAGACCACCACAACGCACATCGACATGACATATATCCGTTTGTTCTTCGTTAAGTGGAACCAAAGCAGATAGGGATAATTAGTCCCAATAGATCTATTTACGCATTCACGCTCACTTAACCAATCCAATTGGCCATAGGTGACTAACGGTTCATGATAGTTCGGGCAATAGTGGTTTGTAGCAAAACTTAGGCAACATATAACATGTAAAACACACAGTTAAGAACTTTGTTGTCTAATTTTAAAAGCAAACAATGCTTTCTCACCCAAAGTATAAATCATTTTTGAAATAGGTAAAACGAGGGGCAATGAACTCACCTTAAGCAAGTGGTGAATCGATAATCAACGAGGAAGAAATAAAGCAAAAGGATCCTACACGCGACCTAAATAAATGACGCGTCTTAGGAAAACGAAAGATAACCGAAACTTGTACGACAGACACGCTTTCAAGAGAAAAGACATCCATAAATGTTTTGTGGCTTTAGGTTTGATTAATAAAGTTTGACCAAGAATAAAATTATAGAGTTTTTTGGTCAAGTCTTGCGTTTAATCCAAAAATTACTACTTTTAGAAAGTTTTCAATTTAGGAAAAGTTTTTTAGTTTCGAGACGTTAATACCGTTCCCTATATTTGTTAAGTTTCCAATATTTACAAAATAACGCTAACTAACCATAATCGCGTAACTTCCAAGTCCGATCCTCTAAGTAAAAAACCAAACTTACTATTTTTTAGTAACTTATATATCGCTTTATGTCCTAAAATACGTTAATGAACGTCTTCAAAAGATGCATAAGCTATTTATAAATGGGTTACTATAATGTTTCGCTAGCAATTAGAAAGTCTAAAAATGTCCGAAAGTGTCCGAATACCCTTTTTACTATTCACATCAGCACACTATTCATTGGGTTTTGCGAAAAATATTTCAAGTTTCATTTGGTTATAAACTTGTACTGTTTTAAAAGCCGAGTATTAAAGTGGCGAATGTGAAAAAACTATCTATTTAAAACAACTCTCTCAAAACTACTTTAAGCGCCTAATGAAAACAATTTTAGGATCGCTCAAAAACTCAAAACTAATTTGTACAAGCAACTCTTTTTGTAAAAAACACAACCAAACGCCACCCCAAACTTCACAATAGTGCCTAGTCTAGCCTATCTCCGTTCACAACTAATCCACACAACAAAACCACACCTAAATCTAACCTAATCCCCTTCATCTATTGTTGCAACCCACATTTTTTCATCAACTACGTCGCAACCATAAATTGGTAAAACAAAACAACATAATAACTTCCATTTTATAAAAGTTGTCAAGATAGTTAAGTCATTTCTTTTTATATAAAGTAACACATACACATGGACTCTTAACTTTGAACAATACTAATATGATTCAAATAAATGAAACCAAGGTGACCAAGAAATACTTACAAGAAAGAAGGAAACAAGTAGAAGTTACCAAGATCTAACACTCAAAGTTTTTGTCTGTTTTTGGTCATTTAAGCTCGTTTTTAGAGGTAAAAGATATGTGTAATTAAGCACTTATCAGAAACCCTTAAAAATCAAACAACTAATACTTGGATCTACCTTAGAAATCCTTGGAATTGAACTTATAATGTGTGGATCTTGAAGAAAATCAAAAGTTATGAATGTGTTTGTGTGTGGGTTTGATGTCGTGAGAAAAGAAAGAGAGAAAGAGAGATGTGAGTTTTTGTTTGGGGCTTGGAAATGAAAGTGAACCCTAGTTTTGATATAACATATTATTTATAGGACATGGATTAGGGTTTTAAGGTTCATAGATGCACACATGTGACCAACACACACCAAGAGTGTGTGTGGTCTTGGGTTCGGTCAAAGCTAGCCACAAGGAGGGGGAGAAAAGTTCAAGCCAACTTTGGCTCCAAGTTTAGCTCATGGCTTAGTTTTGGCTCACCAATAATAGTCAAAGTGTGTAAGAAATGGCATGCATGCAAGTTACTAGCCAAAAAAGTTGTCATTTTCCTTCATATGCATGGTAAATTTTCAAATTTTGAGTTAGTGGAGCATAAATGATTTAATTTCAAGTCCAAGCTTGTCCCTAGTCTAAAATTTCGTGGGTAGAGGTAAGGACATGAGCATGATCACGAAATTTTTGGACTTAGGGTATAAGATTATCGATAACTTGAGTTTACACGAAAAGATTTCGAGTTTCCGGGGTTCCGTTTGGTCAAAAACGCGAAAAACGCAATTTAAAAGATAAAACCCTAAAATTAATATCGGAAGTGATTAAAAATCACGAAACACTCAGGAAAGTTAAAATATATCATATAAAACCTAAATTAATTAATAACCGATGGGAATGCCCCGATACGTTTTTAATTAGATTTACGCGCCTGGTAAACTGTCAGATTCAAACGTAACGTATAAAAGTCAAAGATAATAATCGAAAAAGTTTAAAAATATTGACCTGAACTCATGGGGTGTGACACATTGGCAATCTTAAAGTCCATGAGATGATCATCAAGAAAGATTCTAAAATAGTCAAAGCTAAAGAAGAAAGAAAATCTCTTGCTTTAAAGGCTAAGAAAGAATCCAGTGATGAAGAAAGTTTGACTTCTGGTAGTGAAGACGAAGAGTACGCCATGGCGGTTAGAGACTTCAAGAAGTTCTTCAAGAGAAGATGTAGATTCGTAAGACAACCTAGGAATGACAAAAAGACGTTCCAAAGAAGCCGAGACGACAAGAACGACAAAATTGATAGGAAGTGCTTTAGATGCAGAGATCCAAATCATCTTATTGGAGAGTGTCCAAAACCATCAAAAGAAAATTCATTGAAGGTTCTTGGAGTGATAGCGGTGAGGAATATGATGAAAAGACTAAAGACGAAACATGTCTTGTAGCTCAAGCATCTAATGAGATATGCCTTGGAGTCGACTTAGAACCCGATGAATGGATAAAAGATAGTGGATGCTCCAAACACATGACGGGCAACCAAAAGCTATTCTCAACCTACAAGGAATACAATGGAGGTAACATTATTTTGGTAGCAATCTTCGCGGTAACATCGTTGGCGAAGGTACGATCTCTAATGAATATCTCAATATAGATAATGTAGAACATGTAGATAACTTAAGATTTAACTTGCTAAGTGTAGGTCAAATATGTGATAATAAATGTAGAGTAACTTTCTCTGAATATGATAGTAAAATCACTAAGGACGATAAAGTCATAGGTATATGTATTAGCAAGAAAGGCTTATACATAATGAAATTAGGAAATAAGCCGAAAGACAAAATTTGTCTTGCAATGATTTGTTGCGATATTTAATCTATACATTCTCTTTGTGTTTGGTGATGATAAACATGTAACTTGTAAAATATTACGTAAAATACGCAAGTTACTCGTATACATAAATCATCAACACAAACATTCATCAACTCTTCTTGACGTCCCGATACTCCTACAAATATGAACTTTACTAATTGGATCGGGCCAATCAAACGGGCTAGCCCATTAAGGCCCATCAAGGCCCAATCAAAGCTTCTAGAAAATGGAGAGAAACTAGTGAATTCAAATTTGAATTTGCTTCTAGAAGATGGAGGGAAAACTAGTGATACATGCTTTTGTCCAAACACCCTTTTATCTAAACACCCTTTTATCCATTGGACAAAAGAGACCTCTCCAAGTCAAGACTTCCATATAAAATCCTAAGGCTTCTCCTCCCCTCCTCCTAGAGAGAAAGCCACAAAATTTTACACACATATACATAGAGTTTCTTTTTCATCTTTAATTATGGTTCTAGCATAAGGCATGGATCATGGTTACACTTTATGTTAGTTCCACTAGTACCAAGGGGTATGTAGTGATGCATAGGATGTCTTTACATGAAAGTGATCACCTTTGTTTACTCACTTATCATGTAGTAGACCGGGTCACATAAAAGTGATTATATTTGATCACTTATATGTAAAATGGTAGATTGTGTTGTATGTTGTAATTCATTTATATCTCTTGTGATTTGTGTAATAGTTAGATCGGGTGGATCGTGTTAGTGTTTAGGTGAAGTGAATCTTGTAAGGGTGGTTAGTATTTTGGGCCTCAAAATACAAATGTGTGGTAGATTGGTTCTAGCTAAGATTAAGACTCAACATTTGGCTTAGTGTCAAAAATTGGTGGAAGCTACATGTGGTAGATCGGTTATAGCTAAGATTAGAACTCGACATTTGGCTTAGTGTCAAAAATTGGTGTAAGCTACTTGTGTATGGTTTTCGCCGCCTAAAAGGAGCTTGTTGACTAGTGAAGTAACTCTCGAGTTGGATACTCGGAGAGTGGAGTAGGGCGAAGAGGAGCTTCGTGACCGAACCACTATAAATCATCGTGTCCGGTTTGCATTTCTTTTTTACTTATCTCTTTACATTTTTATCTACTTTATCGCCTTACATTTATATTTGCATTATATCTTTATGTGTGTGAATTGTTGCTTATATTGTTTGGATGATAATTGTGTCATGGATAGAAGTTAATATTGTGATTGTGTTTATATTGCTATGACATGCTCTAGTGGATATAAATGTATTATTTACACTTCTCATATTGTATCTAACTTGATCG
>BQNB010070326.1:0-33165 GCA_026074375.1 Tanacetum coccineum
CTGATTTGGAGGATACTGCTAATCTTCTAAATACTAGTATCTTTAGTGGTGCATATGATGATGAAGATGTGGGTGCAGAGACTGACCTTAACAACTTGGAAACAAACATGAATGTCAGTCCTAATACTACAACCATAATTTACAAGGATCATCTTAAAGACCAGATCATTGGAGACATAAATTCAGCTACTCAAATAAGGAGGATGACCAAGATTTTTAAAGAACATGCTATGGTCAGTTACATCAAAAGGCAGAGGAGAACAAATTACAAAGATTATCAAAAATGCTTATTTGCCTGTTTTCTCTCACAAATAGAACCCAAGAAGGTGATTCAAGCTTTGTCAGATCTAAGCTGGATAAAAGCAATGCAAGAGGAGCTTCTATAATTTAAACTTCAAAAGGTTTGGACTCTGGTGGATCTTCCTAAAGGTAAGAGGGCTATTGGAACTAAGTGGGTGTATAGAAACAAGGCAAGACTGGTTACACCCAAGAAAAAGGCATTGATTATGATGAGGTTTTTGCTCCTGTTGCTAGGATAGAAGCAATCAGGTTATTTTTGGCCTATGCATCATTTCTGGGGTTTATTGTGTACCAGATGGATGTAAAGAGTGCCTTCTTATATGGTACTATTAAAGAGGAGGTTTATGTGTGTCAGATGTGAATAGGGGGTTTGCCCTTTGTTTTATATGGGTCTATTGAAGAGGAGGTGATGTGTGCCAACCCTCCTAATTTTGAAGATTCCACTGTTCCTGATAAGGTTTAAGATAGAAAATGCTTTTTTTGGTCTACATCAAGCTCCTAGAGCCTGGTATGAGACCTTGTCTACCTACCTATTGGAAAATGGATACAGAAGAGGCACTATAGATAAAACTTTGTTCATCAAGAAGGACAGAGGTGATATCCTATTAGTACATGTGTATGTTGATGATATCATCTTTGGGTCTATAAAGAAGTCTTCGTGTGTTGAATTTGAGCAAATGATGCACAAGAGATTCCAGATAAGTTCTATATGGGAGCTCACTTTCTTCTTAGGATTCCAAGTACAACAGAAGGAGGATGGAATCTTCATTAGCCAAGACAAGTATGTGGCTGATATATTGAAGAACTTTGATTTTACCACTGTAAAGGCAGCAAGCACTCTAATAGAGACTAACAAGGCATTAAACAAGGATTAAGAAGCTAAGGATGTTGATGTTCACTTATATAGATCAATGATTGGATCATTGATGTACTTAACAGCTTCTAGGCCTGACATAATGTTTGCTGTTTGTGCTTGTGCAAGGTTCCAAGTTACACCAAAGACTTCACACCTTCATGCAGTGAAGAGGATCTTTAGATACTTAAAAGGACAGCCTAAATTGGGCCTTTGGTATCCTAGGGATTCATCATTTGACTTGGAAGCTTTTTTTGATAGTGATTATGTTGGAGCCAGCCTTGACAGGAAATCCACAACAGGAGGTTGTCAATTTCTTAGCAAAAGGTTGATTTCATGGTAATGTAAAAAGCAGACTATAGTTGCAAACTCTACTACTGAAGCAGAGTATATTGCTGCTACTAATTGCTATGGGCAGGTGTTATGGATCCAAAATCAAATGCTTGATTATGGGTTCAACTTCATGAACACCAAGATTCACATTGATAATGAAAGCACCATTTGTATTGTAAAGAAACCAGTGTTTCATTCTAAAACCAAACACATTGAAATTAGGCATCATTTCATCAAAGATTCTTATGAGAAGAAGTTAATTCAAGTGATCAAGATTCACACAGAACACAATGTTGCAGATCTTCTCACAAAGGATTTTAATGTTAGCAGGTTTAACTTTCTGATTGCTAACATTGGATTACTTAATCTTTGAAGATGTGTTTGTTATATTCATGATTGATATGGTTTGGAAATGGTATTAGTGATGAATTTAAATTTAAAACTAGTAGTTGTAAGATTCATGTTGCTAGGCAGGATTTAGTGCTGCTGGGCGAAAGTTAGTACTGCTAGGCAAAAGTTAGTACTGCTGAGCCAAAGTTAGTACTACTAAGCTAAAGTTAGTACTGCTGAGCCAAAGTTAGTGTTGTTTGTTATCATTGGAGATAATACTGCTGAGGGGATAACAATAAATATAACGGTTTCTTCGCTTGTAGGTTTGCTATTAACATCATAAAATCGTTCTCCATCATACAGTAACTTTAACTAATTCTCTCATACGCTCTCAATTACAAACATTAATCTTATTCACCGTCGATCATCTAAATTAATCACCTATGACTGATCTACAATTCGTTGACCGACACAACATGGTGGCTTGCTTGGAAAGATCAAATGAGAATGCTGAGTTTCATTAGATAGTTGACTTTCTTACTACTAGTTCGATTCATTATGCTCTAACTGTAAGTCCTACTATCTATGCTTCTTATATTGAGCAGCTTTGGGCTACTTCTAAGTCCAAAACAGTCAATGATGTGAAGCAAATCCATGCCACAGTTGATGGCAAGACAGTGGTAATATCATAATCATTAGTGAGGAGTGATCTTCACTTTAATGATGAGGATGGTATTACCTGTCTATCAAATGATGGAATTTTTGTAAACCTTGCATTGATAGGGTATGAAAGAGTTTCTACTAAACTTACTTTTCAAAAAACTTTCTTTTCCCCTCAATGGAAGTACCTTATACATACCATTCTACATCAACAGTTATTTGTTTAGCTAAGGGACAAAATTTTAACTTTTCTAAATTAATTTTTGATGGTATGTTAAGGAACTTGGATTCTACTTCTAAGAAATTTTTAATGTATCCAAGGTTTTTACAACTGTTTTTGAATAATCAAATTGATATTGCAGAACCTTTCAATGATGTTTATGTTACACCTGTGCATAGTAAAAAGGTTTTCACTAACATGAAAATAAAAGGAAAAGATTTTTCAGGAAGAATTACTCCATTGTTTATGTAACACCCCCATTTTTATATGTCTCAGCGAAAGGGTCATTTGGAACCCTCTAAACCCCAACCACCATCTTCAACTGCTCCACCCTCTCAAGTTACTACTAATGCAACATACAACACCAAAAGACTCATAAACCTGGCGAGCAAAAAGAGGTGTCAGGGACATTAAGATTCCTTATCTAGTGGTCCACCCCAAAGAATGTGGGATGAGGCTGTCTAATACAGAGATGATTGATAGATTGGTTAGGGCCTGCCACTACTCGCTTCTACTAGTAGGCAGAGCAGGAAGTGGTAAACATCCCATAAGACCCGACCCACGACAACACTTAATAAACCATCTCCTCAGGGACTTGGTTCAGGTAGGGGACCCAGCCGCCAAGATACCACATTAGGGGGTGTAAATGCTCAGACTAGGTTTAAGACTGCATCTAAAAAGTCCCATAACCCACCTCTCTCAGAAGGTAACACATCTGGAAGTGGGGAGGACAGTATGGAACATCCAGTTGATTTGATGGATTTCGTACCACCAACACCCTATGATTTACCTCTCTCAGGAGGTCACACACCTGGAAGTGATAAGGGTAGACCTAACTTTAATGAATTGATAAATCTTTGTACCCAATTGTCAAACAGAGTTCTTGTCTTGGAAAACTCAAAGACTGCTCAAGACTTGGTGAACCAAAAGCTAAAAAGGAGAGTCAAAAGATTGGAAAAGGCACTAAGGACAAGAACTCCAGGGATGAAGCTCTTCAAGATTGGTACCTCCAGGAGAAAAGGTTTGGATAAGGAGAATGTATCCAAATAGGGGAGGAAAAGTGACAAGACAAAGACAATGTTTAATGATAGTGACTTTGATGTGCTTGATGATGCATTGGAGAATGTTAAAGGTGGTAGTATTGCTGAACAAATTACTACTGTTGGGGATACACTTAATACTGCTAGTATTAATGTTAGAGTTGCTGTTCCTTCACTTGTTAGTACTGCTAGACCTTTAAATGTTAATGTTGTTGGTCCTTCTACAAGTACTGCTAGGGATATTTTTAAAGATAAGATGACAACTATTGCTGATACACTTGTGGCCATTAGGAGAGCAAGACCAAGGACAACCTCAGTAATGATTCGTAATGTTGTAGAAGAACCAAGGAGAGCAACACCAGTACCAACAGTACAAAGCTAAGACAAAGGTAAAGGGAAGATGGTGGAGCATGAACCTACTCCAAAGAATCCAAGAAAGGCACAGATTCAGATGGATGAAGAGCTAGCTCAAAGAGTTGTTTAAAGAAGAACAAGCACAGTTCGAGAAAAAGAGCAAAGGATTGCTAGGGAAAAAGCTGCAGAACAAGAGGCTAAGGATGCTGCATTGATTGAACAAATGGAAGATGTTCAAGCAAGAATGGATGCAGATGAATTACTAGCTGAAAGACTTCAACAAGAAGAAAGAGAACAATTCATTGTTGATGAGCAAGCTAGAATGTTGGTAGATTTGATTGCAGAAAGGAAGAAGTTCTTTGCTGCACAGAGAGCTGAACAAATTAGAAACAGGCCACCAACCAAAGCTCAACTTAGGAACAAAATGGTAACTTATCTGAAACACATGGGTAATTACACTCACACTCAACTGAAGAGCAAGATTTTTGAAGAAATTCAGAAGTTATATGAAAAGGAGCAGAAGTGGATTAATGATTTTGTTCCTTTGGATTCTGAGATGGTTAAAGACAGTGGCAAGGAGGATGGTGATAGTCAAAAGCAAGCAGAAAGTAGTAAGAAGAGATCAAGAGCAGAACATGATGAAGAAAGTGTCAAGAAGCAGAAACTAGAGGATGAGGCTGAAAGAGAAGAGCTTAGAGCATGTTTGGATATAGTTCTAGGGGATGATATTGCTATGGATTTTGAATCTTTGGCTACCAAATATCCAATAATTGACTGGAAGACACACATTCTGACAGAGAACATGATGTATTATCAAATCATCAGAGCAGATGGAAGTTCTAAGAATTACAAAATATTCAGTGGAATGCTTGATGACTTTGACAAACAAGATGTGATAGATCTTTACAGGCTAGTAAAAGAAAGGTATAAGACAACAAGCCTAGAAGGATATGACTTGTTGCTTTGCAATAACTATACAAAATGGGTTAATATCGTGGGATAAATGATGCTATAAAATAGACGTTATTTGATGTCATCTCTACTGCTGGAGATTATTTGACTCATGTGGAGTTCATGTATTGTTGATGGATACTGGAATTGCTATTCACATGATGGTAGAAAATACATATCCTCTTACATAGGAAATCCTTTCAAGGATGTTAAATAGAAGACTAGAGGTTGATAAGTGAAATGGCATTTGAGCTTCTCAGGTTTACAAGATCACAACTTCAGAAGTAGAAGAGTGTTTGGATACATCCTCCTAGTGATCAAGATGCTGGTAATGAAGAAACTTGATGATTAACAAGGTGAATATCAAGTTTAGGGGAGGATTGTTGGGAATTAAAGACTTCTGAAGTTACTACTGTTAGTTTTGGAAGTTAATGCTGCTGGTTCAAGTTTGTGCTGTTGCTGAAGATTAGAGAAAACAGTCTAAGTGGTTGCAGTTTTACGTACCTATAAAATATATAATAAAAAATACTACTTAGGTAAATTCCAACTATTCACCTTTAACTAAGGTAAAAAGTTTAAAACTTACAAAAATAATATATAAAATATATAATATACGTATGTTTAACCGGGTAAGTATGATCACCCGGGTCGTTTCCCCAATGACTAGTGAAATTGAAACCACGTTTTACGTTTGGATCCTGATTTGAATAGAACAAAGATATTTTGGATAAGCTATTACTACGAAATTAAGAAGCAACAAATAATGACAATTAAGCAAGTAAACTAATTTTAAATCCCTAAAAATGTAAACTAAAATTTCACTAGGTAAAGAAAAGTTGCCGAAAATTATTAAAAATAAAAGCCCTATTTTTTATCTTTTTATAAAAGTTTAATTGCACTAATTAAAACTTAACCCTAATTATTAATGAAAACTTAACAAACCTAATTAAACTTAACTAAGGACTAATGGTGCAAAAAGGAAAAGGACTAATGGGGAAAACACTTTCTATGCTAAGTAGTTAGTACTGGTAGTATAAAGTTACTACTGCTAGTTACTACTGTTAGTATAATTTAGTACTGTTAGTATAAAGTTACTGCTGCTAGTAGAAGTTAAGACTGCTCAGAGATGAAGACTGAAAATATACTAAGTAGTTACTACTGCTAGTACTAAAGTTAGTACTGCTAGTGTATGTTAGTACTGCTAGAGTAAACTTCTAAGTAGTTAATGCTGCTTGTGCTCAGTTACAACTGCTGAGTAATTACAACTGCTGGAAGGATTAATGCTGTCAGAGATGAGATCAAAGACATATCAGAGAAGAGATAAAGGTTGATTAAAGAACAAGAATACTTATGAAGATAAGTATCAATTATTTGTAAAAGATATGTATAAACTTATTTGTTTAAGAGATTATGTTTACTTATAGAAAAGATCATAATCACTTGACGCATTTTTGTAAGCATTTAGGGTTTCTTTAGTTGTATAAAAAAGGAACCCTACGGCTTAGATCTACATATCAGTTTTAATTATTAGTTTCATAGTTTGGCATAGCAAATCATAAGTTTGTATTCATAGCTATTTTGTAATCAAAAAAAAAAAAAAATATAGTATTTAATATCATTGTAAGTTTAGTATAGTCTTGTTTTTTATGTTTCTTGTTCTTCCTTAGTATTGACAAAACTTGATTTGCCACATCAGTTTCGTGATTTCTCCATCTCTAGTTTCTACTTATCAGTTGTCTTCGGAATCATACAATTATAAAATAAGCTTTTAATAAGCTAAGTAAGATCTGTCAAGAAGGGATCAACATAGGGTGTTGATGTTGATGAGACTTTCAGTCTGTTGTTAAACCAGGGACTATACGTACGGTTCTTAGTTTGGCCGCTTCTCGACATTGGCCAGTTCATCAACTGGATGTCAAGAATGCATTTTTACATGGGGACCTATCAAAGACGGTTTACATGCATCAACCTCTTGGATTTCGGGATTCTTCACATCCTAATTATGTGTGCTTGCTCCAGCGCTCTCTTTATGGGCTTAAGCAGGCACCCCGTGCTTGGTTTCAGTGGTTTGCGTCTTATATTACCAGGGTGGGATTTCATCACAGTTGGGTGTGACTCATTCTTTTATTTTTTATCACAATGGGATGGATACTACTTATTTTTTTATTAAATGTGGTACGATATTGTGCTCATACAACTCTTTTTTCAGACTTGTTACATCGGATTATTAGCTCTTTACATCTGGAGTTTGCTATGACTGATTTGGGTTCTCTTAATTATTTCTTGGGCATATCAGTTGCACGGGATTCTTCAGGATGTTTTTATCTCAGAAGAAGTGATGCGGTTGTGTCCTTAAACGGGCTCGGTATGGTTAATAGCATCCCAAATCGGACTCCCTGTTTGATACCGAGTCTAAACTGGGTACTATAGGTGATGTGGTTTCTGATCCGACTATGTATCAGAGCCTTGCAGGTTCTCTGCAGTATCTTACCTTCACTAGACCAGATAATTGTCACATGTTGTATTTTCATAATTTCTAACATTTAAATGAAGTTTATTTAAGCTTTTATGAAATTTTCTTGCATTAGGGGTATTTTGGTAATTTTACACTTGTTGAGATTTTTTTTTAGGTTTTACAACTTCTTCTCCTCTAAAAAAATTTGTCCTCAGAAAATTGAAATGATCCGGAAATGTAAAACGATAAATGAGAACGAAACGAAAACTTACCGAACTAGACAAAGAGAAGAAATGAGGATAACTAGCTCGATAGACTCTTCGGTTTAGGTAGCTCACGCTCTGGATGATTCTCCAAGGAATCTTCACAAACGGAATGAACTTTGTATGTTTCTCATGACTCTCTCTTGACGATCAGAATGGATTCAGGTTCCTCTGGGCAAAGAAATTATCAGGCTGAATCTGATCAAAAGGATAAGATGCGACATGCAATGGATGATAATGGTATCCCCTCAAAAGAGATACATGAAAGACATCGTGAACGTGCGATAACTGCGGAGGAAGCGCTAGACGATACGAAACCTCTCCAATACGTTCCAAAATCTCAAACGGACCAATGAATCGAGGACTGAGCTTGCCCTTGATCCCAAAACGTTTAACTCCTCTGAAAATGGCGAACTTTCAGAAAATTAGCGATCTCCAACTTGATACTCTAAGTCCAAAACGGGGGGGGGGGGTTTCTATGCTTATCAGCATAAATCTTCTGATCGCGATCTAGCCTCTTTCAAATTTCTCATTAGCAACAGACACTTTCTCATTAGTATATCTTGATGAGCTCCGGACCTTTAATCAACCGCTATCCTCACTACATCCCAGCAAAATAGGTGCATCGACATTTTCTACCATCAAAAAGCTCGAAAGGTTGTAGCCTTGATTGCTAGCGTGCCAACTATTATTGTAGGCAAACTCCACCAAGCGCAAATATTCATCCTAAAACCCGTTCCAATTCCAACGCACAAGCCCTCAAACATATCTTCACAAAGTCTGAATGGTCCTCTCTTGATCAGACCATCGGTCTTGTGAGGATGAAATGCTGTACTGAATTTAGAGAGTTCCCTATGCTTTCGGTATTCCTTTTCCAAAAAACGAGACGTAAACTTCGGATCTCATGTCGGACACAATAGCAGTCGGTGTACCATGCAGTATTACGATTTTCCTGTGTTATGATGTCGAAAAATCTCCGCAAACTTACTAAACACCATAGTTCTTTCGAAATGAGGTAAGAAATGAGCAGACTTGGTTAGCCGCTTTCAACACACCACCCAAATCGCATCTTGTCTTTTCTGAGTTGTAGTGCAAACCAGTAACGAAATCCATGGAAATCTCATCCCATTTCCAATAGGAATCTCCAAACGGCTTTAACAAACCATAGCCCTCTGTGTTCAATTTTGACCTGCTGACAAGTTCATACTTTTGGATACAAACGTAGTCCACTCTGCTTCATTGCCCATTCCACCAAAAGTTACTGTTTCAAATCTTTGTACATTTTGGTTGAAACCTGAGGGATGAATTGTAAATGGGAGAACTTGAGCTTCCATCATAAACCTTCTCGCGAAGTGCCTCTCGATCATTAGGGAACCATAGCCTATCTTTAAAACCACACAAACACCGTCATCATAACAATAAACTCAGTATGTTTACCGTCTTAACATTCTGCAAATAGCCCACAAAACTCAAGTCTTCCCTTTGAGCTTCTTGATCTGTTAGCTTGATGTTAGAACTCTTTCCTCTATACTAGCCCAATGCAACAGAACCTCGTACACATTGCTCACATCCTTAACGCTCTAATCATGAAGGAATTTATGGAATAAACAAGCTATCATCCCAGATTTCGACTAAGTGCGTCGGCAACCACATTAGCCTTGCCCGGATTGGTCTGGGATGTTAGTGTCATAATCTTTCAGAAGTTCCAACCATCTTCTCTGTCTCATGTTAAGTTCTCGCTGAGTAAAAATATATTTGAGACTCTTATGATCTGTAAATATATCACAAGCTTCACCATACAAATAGTGTCTCCAGATCTTCAATGCAAAAAACCACCGCAGCTAACTCAAGATCATGAGTTGGATAATTTACTTCATAAGGCTTCAGCTGTCTTGAAGCGTAGGCGATCACCTTCCCATGTTGCATCAAACACAACCCAAAACCTTTCTTCGTTGCATCACTGTTTATTTGAAAACCACCGGAACCTGATGGAAGAGTCAATATCGGAGCAGACACCAATCTCCGTTTCAATTCCTCAAAACTCTCCTGACGCTCATCTGTCCACACAAACTTATCACCCTTTATCATCAGCTGGGTAAGAGGTAAAGCTAATCGGGAGAAACCCTCAAACAAAACGTTGTTAATAGCCAACAAGCCCACAGAAACTTCTCACCTCCGTCACCGTGTAGGTCTCGGCATTGTGATAGCTTCAACCTTGATGGATCCATAATGATGCCGTCCTGCAGATACTATATGACCAAGGAAGAGACTTGCTGTAAACCAGAACTGCACTTCGAAACATCGCATACACTTATTTCTGTCTAAGAATCTCCAAACATCAGTACGATGTCGCTCTGCTCTTCCTTCGACGTGGAGTAATACGAGGATGTCGTGATGAAAAAATAACGAACTTATCAAGGTACTCGTTGATAATACGGTTCATCCAAATCAATAAAACACGGCTAGGAGCATTAGTCAGACCGGGAAGGGCATACAATGAACTGGTGTGGCATAACGGCGTCGAAAGCAGTCTTAGAATATCTTGCTCTCTCATACGAGGCTGGTGATAACTCAGATCGCAGATCAATACTTAGAATATTATTTGGCCCCTTGCAGTTGGTCAACAAATCGTTCGATTCGAGGAAGTGGATAAGCGGTTACGAATCGTTATACCGGTTGAGTTCGCTGGTAATCAATACACAAGCGCATGCTCCATCCTTCTTCGTAACAATGATAAAGACGGTGCACCCCATGGCGAACACTGGGTATAATAGCCATTCTCCAACATCTCTTGTAATTGATCCTTTAACTCCTTCAATCATCAGGTGCCATACGATTATCGGAGCCTTTGAGATAGGTTTCGCACCGGGAATTAACTCATGCCAAATTCAATCTCTTAGCCGGAGGAAGTCAGGAAGTTCATCAGGAAAACATCAGTGAATTACGAAAAACAGAAGATTTCATATTAGGACTCTCAAAATTTGTTGTGTCCATAACAGAAGCCAGGAAAAACCTTGGCCACCCATGAGAAATCAAGGTACGTGCCTTCTTCGCAGAGATGAGCTTAACGGCACTTAGCAGGGTGATGGAACAATGATAAAAAATTCAGGTGGCGAACGTTACAAAGATTATATTCCTAGCATAGCAGTCAATGTGATCATGAGAAGCCAAACCAATCCATGCAAGAAATCACATCAAAGTAGTGATATGGATAGGAAGTAAAATTGCAGGACGGAATACGATCATCATAAAGGTATAGGGCTAGTAACTCATGGCTGAAGTTTGGAACATGTCCACCGAGTTTTTCTACGGGTAGTCACCACTCTGAACGTTTTCGATGAAACGATTAGCAAATGAACAAACCAAGATAGGTTACGGAAGAGAGTTGCGCAGAAGGAACTTAATGTCTACCCAATCCTTACAGGTCATAGCCTAAGCTCTAAGGTCATAAGACCTCGTCATGATTAACCTGGCAGCTCTGATACCATAAATTGTAACGCCTCCGACACAAAAAGGTAGAGTTACAAATATGGTTGTTTGACATCAAAGGATTCCATAATCATGACCCAAGCTATTAAACATCGGAAGTCTCAAATAAATAACCAAAAGGAAAACAACGTCAACTTGACTTTAGGTACAATAAGTTATTAAAAGGATAAACATATTCAAACGAAATAACCGAATAAGAATGTCATGAAAAGCAACCACATCATATTTAAAATAAGATCTCTAGGGTAAGTCCACACTCTAGCACTACTAACCGAAAGAAAAACCCTAGCTCCTAGCTTTAGATACCCTGCTGCAGGAAAAGAAAAGTGCGGCTGAGCTTACAAAAGCCTAACGTGAACAGATATATATAATCGAACACAAAAGATAACGGAAATCAAAGGATACGATACTAAGTGCAAAGGATATCACAAGACATGATCAAAGGAATACAAATATAAGGTAAGACAAATCAGAAGTTAATTCATAGTGTAAGGAAAGATGAATCAGAAAATTGAATCAAGTCTAATTACCAAGCCCAAATAAATCATATCCATAGTAACATGGAGTCGCGAGCTCCCAAATTTGTGAAGGACGTGGAATGCACCCAAAATCACGTCACCAAAATATACATTATATCCATAATGTCATAATCATCGAAATACTAATCAAATCTAGGATTAGAATCCATACGCCCCTTAATCAATTAATAGTCTTCATAATGTCCATATATATCTATATGGGGGACGGTTTGAGAAAATCACTCACTCACACATGATTCATGCAAGGTGCATCAATTGATCGGCCATGTTACTTCATGGCTAGGAAACAAATATTGGCTTGGTTCTCAAACTGAAGGGTTCAAAGCAAAGTCATATCAAAGTTTATTTCAAAGGGATCATAGCAAAGGTTCAATGTCAAAGGTTCAGATATCAAAGGTAGCATATCAGGGTTCAAATAGAACATAATGACAGATTATATAAGAGAACCAAGATGGGGAAAGGCTTCAGGAGCAAATTTGTAGCAATTCAATAAGTAATCAAAGATAGAGTAGGAATATGTCATGAGAAACCTTAACGTTAAGGTCAGATATATGTACCTACTCCGAAAAGCAAAGCAAAATAATCAAAGAAAACACCACAGGAATATCAAAATCACTCCCTCTTGACCGAACCTAAAGAAATGATGAATTCGAATTACAAACTATTAATTTTAAGTTATACTTTCCATTTTTAGTAAGTTCCAATAATTAGTAACTATTCTTCATTTGACGTTTCTATTAAGTATTTTGAATAGCTAGGGACTTAACATGTCAACCTTAAAGTATAGGGTTAAATATGACAACTTTCTAATATTTTAGGTTTAATATTCAAAATCAACAATTTTCAATGTAAAAGCTGTAAATATCAAAGATTTAACATTTTATTCAGTTATACCTTCATTTTCTGTATTGACAGTCAAACCCTTAATTTTACATAATTTACAATTTAGTCCTGTTGAGTTTATAATTAATTAAACAATATCTTGAATTATCCATTATTACAAAACAAGCCTTATAGATTCAATTATGACAAATCATACATGTATACATTAGAAATACCAAACTTCCACTTTTCAGAATTTACAATTTCAGTCCCTCTATTTTAATTAATTAATCTATAATTACTTATTATATTGTAATAACATTTTAATCCGAAAATTATATCAATATGACATTATTTATACCCCACAAGTTATTTTATACATAATATAAAATTATAATAAAATGTATAAAACAGACCACATAGTTTCAGAAATTACAATTCAAGTCTTTATACTTTAAAATCACAATTCGGCTAACAAATAATCTCTAAAACCCTAATTAAAATTTTTCCCCAAAAACGTTTCCAAATTTTTATACTATCATTAGCAAATTAAGAGAACTGAAAAATAGTATCAAAAACCCCTAACCCTAATTTTTTTATTTCTTTCTTTTTCCTTTTATTCGAAAATAGGCAAACAAAAGAATAAATCCCTATAATTATTCGAATCTTCCTAAATTTTTCAATCAAATTTATTGTGTCATATATGATATAAAAATCAACCTTAGAAAAAAATATAAATCTATTGTACAATAATGTTTATGCCGATTTCATAATTTATAAAAAATTAGGTTGTCGAACATGTTTTTAATTTATAAAATCAATATAACATGCAAGAATATTTTTATTATGCATATGAAAAGTAATTTAATATGATGAAAAATGAGATAAAAAATACCTTTGATGATTCTTGATGATTTTATGAATTTATGCTATTCGGTTGTGTTATTCGAACAAAATAATTTCCCCGATTGAACCAAGCACTCTACAATCTTTCCAATATTTTTCCACGATCTGGATCTCCAAAACACCTTAGGAAATTCGTTTTGCTTGCTTGCCCTTGGAAAACTTTGTGCCTCCTCTTTTGTATTTTCTAGAGTTTCGATGTTATGGTTTTAGGTTTTAACAAATAAGATGTATAAAAGAAATATATTAGGTAGTTTGACCGATTTTATGGGCTTTCTAAATGGGCTAAATCTGATTTGTAACTTGCCATATTTATTTTGTAACTATCCATATTTAATTTACTTTAATTTGTAATAAATACATAATTAAATACACTTAATTTCGGCATAACTTATATATACATAATTATTAATTATTTTTCTTATATAATATAAGGTATTTTAATATTACATAAATTTCATAATTGTCACATGTTGTATTTTCATAATTTCTAACATTTAAATGAAGTTTATTTAAGCTTTTATGGAATTTTCTTGCATTAGGGGTATTTTGGTAATTTTACACTTGTTGAGATTTTTTTTAGGTTTTACAATAATTGTATCAAATGATAATGAAAGGCACATATAGTTTCAACCATTTACGCAGAGGACACCGCCATGTTAGCGCCAACTCAGCTTTCTCTCTCCTAGACCACACAGTGACCAAACACCCGTAGTGGTGACCGCACAGGCGACCGAACACATTTAAAAAAACATTACATTAATAATTAAACATTACAAACTAAAATACGAAAATAAAAATACACGGAAGAAAAGACGGAAAAAAAATTACGGAAGATAAAAAATTACAGTAAATTAGTTTGCATTTGTTCGATGCCAAATGTGTTCCACTAGATCGGCTTTAAGATTAAGATGAGTTTCTTCGTCGTGTATTTCTCTGATAACTCGTAGCCTATCTTGTGCTGATCTTACGGGATCATCTTCACGATGTTGTTCCCTCGGATGAAAAGTCGAGGAGAAGGATTGACTTTCCTTTTTCTTTGCTAATCATTTTAAGTAATTATGATGCTATTGTCTACATTAAATGTGTAATCATTTTATGGACTCTAGACCGTGCAGGAGTTCTTACGATAGCCCATTTTTTCTTTAGCACGCCAAACGCTCGTTCCACATCTTTTCTTGCTGCTTCATGCGCTTGCTTATATCTTATTCGCTTCACATCATTTGACCCTGGCTGCGAAATAGACTTCATAAGAACAGCCATTCTGGAGTTTATCCGGCAAGTAAGATAATATCAACATTTAGTAGTACGTCGTTAGCCTCGTATGGAAACCTCTGATGCTTGTCCTACTTGTTGTTCATTTTACTCGGGATTGACGTAAAAACGTTAACGTTCATGGTCTTCGAACCTACAAACTAAATTGATGGAGTGACACAAAAAACCTTAATTCTTGTGATGGAAAACCGTTCTATTCAAATTGAATGGCTTGAACGGAATCACCCTATGAATGAGCTACGATATGCTTGTGGAAATTGAGCCCTCTCACGGCCTTTTTGTAAAGTCTATAGCTGTCCTATTCATAAAAGGAATCCCCCATGTTTGTTCTCGTGAAAAAGCGTAGTGTTTTTTGACGTCTGTTTGAGTACGGCGCTTCGCAATTACCCTAGACATATAACTCTATAACCCCAATTACAGAAATTGCATAAACAATCACGAGAGTTTTACACCGATTTGTTAATAATTCGTTATAGAGTATCTGGAACAAAAGGTATGATTAGTGGGCGAAGCGCGAATGCACACTTCACTAAAGAGAGATGCCAGCTTTTCTAACTGCCATCACACCCTTCATAGAAATAAGGGCAGTTAGCAGACAAATCACGAACAATGCGTTTTATTCTATTTAATTCCTTCTTTTTGTGAACAGCGGAGCGGTTCATTCGGAATCTGTAATTTTGCGGAAATATATAGGCGTTGTAAAATGGTTTTTTTAGCCAAAAGTAGCTAGCTCTAGACGGTCATGAGAACCGTAAACGATCTCTAGGCATTTAGCTTCGTTGGTATTTTGGATGGTAGGAGTAGATGATTGAATAACCAAACTGAAAAAAAAAAAAAACAACAAACACACAACGTTATTAAAAAACCGGAGAGTAAGCTATTCACTTCCGTTTCATCATCCGTATCATCGAAAAATAAACACTCGAAATTAATTTAAGACATATTGTTTGTAGTGTGTGTTTTTATAAAAAGGGTTTATCGTGTGTGTGAAAATAGGAAAGAAGATGTTGGGTTTTATAGAAAATAAAGGGATAATTTTTTTTATAGGAAACGGCTTCATTTACTCGGTCTTCTACACGACCCAAACAATTGCAAAGGTTGGGGGGGACTAGTCTAGTTCGGTCGAGGTAATGGGACGACCGACCTTAGTTGCTTCCACATGGGACGACCGACTGAAGGTCGACCTTACCATTACATTCAGTCTGATAAATATAAATTTAATACAATGTACACCATATAATTGCTTTTAAGAACTTATCGTATAGAACATTTCAATACATCATCTATTAAGAAACAATTTGTTGAAAATATCTATTACAGGGAACGACTTCGTCGCAAAGCATGAGTACGTTGCTAGTAGAAAACAATGTACAAACAAATCAAGTTGTTAAATACTATCTTCCTAAAATTTGTTTAAGATTTCATAAATAATATTTAAATGATATAAAACATAAAAAGTGACATATTCAGTTTGGGTGCTCAGGAGGATGCATCCAAACAGAAGAGGAAAATTGAAGATCTTGATGCTGATGCAGAAGTGACTTTGGTGGATGAGACTCAAGAGATGATTAAAGACAACCTAATGTCTGATACAGGTGTGTTTGAAGAGCAGGAATTGAGTTTGAAAAGGTGGTTAAAGAGCCTATAGTTAGTGTTGCTACAACTACAAAGTCAATTCCAGTTAGTGCTGCTGAAGTAGTTACTACTGCTAGTGCCAGTGTTGAAATTCCAGATGAATTGACTCTTGCTCAAACTTTGATTCAGATCAAAACTGCAAAACCCAAGCTTGTTACAACTGCTGCTACAACAGTTACATCTGTTAGACCAAGGGCTAAGGGAATTATTTATATTTCCATGATCCAGGAACGTAACAAGTACCTGCATATACAAAACATGTTATTCTTCACAAATCAAACTTCCATAAGTAAATGACAAAGGCAAGGAAAATGGTGGAGATGATGTGCCATTAATAAAGAAAGATTCAGAGTTGCTCTTGTGAAGAAATAGCTAGAAATCTTGAAGCTCAGTTGCAAGCTAAACTTATTGAAGAAGAGAGGCTTGCAAGGCAAAAGGAAGAAGAAGCCAACATAGCTCTGATTAAATCATGGGATAACACACAAGCTATGATGGAGGCAGACTTTGAATTAGCTCAGAGGCTACAAGCAGAAGAACAAGGAGAAATAACCATTGAAGAAATATCAAGATTGTTTGTAGAGCTCATGAACAGAAGAAAGAAACACTTTGCAAAGCTTAAAGCTGAAGAAATAAGAAGAAAGCCACTACCCAAAGCTCAAAATAGAAAATCAAATGTTCACCTATTAATTGAATATGATTGATACAAACATTGTCAGTTGGAGAGCAAAAGCTATGATGAAATCCAGAAGTTGTTTGATAAGGAAATGAAAAGAGTAAATACTTTTGTGGACATGAATTCATAAGTAGTAAAAGGCAGTGACACAAAAACAGAGGAAAGCTTTAAATGCAGACATCTATGCACCTCTCAAGGGGGAGTTGACCATTTCTCGGGAAATATGGACTAACCTATTCCATCTTTTTGTTTCAACAAAAAGGAGGAGAAGGGACCAATTGATTAAAACTAACTAAAATTCAGTAATAACCAACTCTTAATCAATTTTAAATTTTAGGTTTTGTCATCAACAAAAAGGGGGAGATTGTTAATATAAATAAACCGGTAAAAACGCTTATTTTTATTCCGCGATCTTCATTGTTTTATTGATGATAAAACTTGAAGTAACATTATGCAAAAACTCTCTCTAAAAACACAAGCTTTTACAAAAACACAAAGTGACATAAAAATGTGTATACATTATTTTATGTAAACCGAAATTATACAGAAAAATGTTTTCTAATTTCCCATCTAATTACATCATGCATGACCTAATCAAATGCAACAAATCCAAGGAAAACTCACAAGATTACACAAGATTTTTTAAGATCTTAAGAATCAAAATTCGAATTTGGTTACTGTTGGCCGGTTCCATTGTTTTTGGCTGCCGGTTCCATTCTCCAATGGCAACGGCGGAACCGGGCTACAATAATATTTTTGGCTATAAATACCAAGTCATTTCTCATGTTTTGACACACCTTCTCATTAAGAAAAACTCTCTTATCTACTGATCGTTCTCTCTACTTCTTGCATATTTCTTGTAGGTAATTTACTTCAAAAAGGGAATTACCGACCATTCATCCTAGACGATCAAGTTCCAAGTACCTTGCATTCGATCTCCATAACTCTTTCAAGATCACATTGCTGAGCCTTGACCATTCCTTTGTAGTTGTTAGTCCATTCATCATTTGTAAATCAAGTGTAGTTGTGTTGATTCGATTCTACCGTGTGAATAATCCGTTATTTAGCTTTGTATTATTAAAGAAGGGTAACCATCGTTGTGGGGCTTCTCCACCGGTCAAAAAGAGATTGGTGACTAGTGTTTAACAAACTCTCGAGCAGGTTACTCGGGAAGTGGAGTAAGGTAAAGAAGGTGTCCTTGTAACTAAACCACTATAAATACTTGTGTCTTGGTTATATCTCTCTAACTCTTTCTTTTACTTACTTTTATATTTGAACAAACCAAGATCAACATCAAGTCATTTCACACAAAGTTTTAAGCAAAATTTGGAAAAGATAACAATTAATCAAGAAAACTATTCAACCCCCCTTCTAGTTTTCCACATATAGTTAGTACTATTAGTATAAATAGTTAGTACTGCTAAAGTGATATGCATGAGATATATTAGGAATAGATATACATTGATCACTTGACGCGCTTTGTAAGCCCATTAGGGTTTCCTTAGTGTATAAAAGGAACCCTACGGCATAGATCTAGATATCAGTTTTTCATAGTTAGTATTCATAGCTATTTTGTAATTCAAAATAGTATTCAATATATTGAATGTTTAGTAAAGATCTTGTTTTTACTGTTTCTTTGTTCTTCTTGGTATTGCAAACTAGATTCTGCATAGTTTGTGATATTTTCAATCTTAGTTTCTACTATAGTTGTCTTGGATCTATCCAATATAACTAAGCTTTAACAAGCTAAGTAAGATCTGTCAAGAAGGGATCAACAGTTAGTAGAATTAGTGCTATTGGTTGTAACGATTTGTATCATTTCATAAAACAATGCAACTATGTATTAACTCTTTTGTGATGAAAAATGAATGACTATCTTTTGATTACTACTTGATGTTGTGTGACTGTTGTTGTGATTGAGTTGTCATTGTACCATGTTATGTGTATATCATGTTATGAATGCTTATCAAATTGTTTTCGGTATGACGTGACAGAATCATACCTCCAAAGTCTGCACCTTTGACTCAAGCTGTTATTCGTCGAATGATTAAGGAAAGTGTCGATGCTGCTATCGCTGCTGAGCGAGCTAGACATGCGAATGCTGGAAATGATGCTAGAGGATTCGGACTAGTTAGGGGTCAAGATGCCGCACCCGCTGTTTGTGAGTGCACTTTTGCTGGGTTTATGAAGTGCAATCCTACTGGTTTCACGGTACTGAAGGAGCTGTCGAATTACAAAGATGGTTCGAGAAAACTGAGAGTGTTTTTGGAATCAGTGAATGTGCAGAGGTTAAGAAGGTTAAGTTTGCTGCTGCAACACTGCAAGGACCTGCTTTGACTTGGTGGAATGCTAAGGTTGCAACCATGGGTTTGGAGACTATGAACCAAATGCCTTGGACTGAGATGAAGCAACTGATGACTGCAGAGTTTTGTCCGATAGAAGAAGTTCAAAGAATGGAGCACAAATGGTGGAACTTGAAGGTCAAGGAGTATAACATTCTGGCTTATACTCAAAGGTTCAATGAGTTAGCTTTGATGTATCCGAGAATGGTTGAACCGGAAAGAGTAAAAGTTGATGCTTACATCCAGGGATTGACTGATAACATCAAAGGTGAAGTCACTTCTTCTAAGCCTGATAACCTGAACGAAGCCGTGCGTATGGCTCATAAGTTGATGGAATAGAAATCGCAAGCTAGACATGAAAGAATTTTGGAAGGAAAGAAGCGAAAGTGGGAGAGCTTTCAAAGTGGGAATAGTAGTGGTAAGAGCAACCATAAGGACAACTCACGCCAAACTTTACAGAATAACCAAAAGCAAGGGAACGCGCGAGATATGATTATTGCTCCTACTGATGGAAAGGTGTGTTCTGGATCACTTCTTTTGTGTGAACATTGTTTTACTCGCCATGTTGGTCCATGTACGATCAAGTGCCACAAGTGTGGAAAGGTTGGGCACAAGGTAAGGTACTGCAAGGAGAAGAATGTTGCTACGGGTGCTAATGCTCAGCCCATTCTGACTTGTTATAATTGTGGCGAGCAAGGTCATACTAGGAACCGATGCCCAAGGAAGGTTAAGCAAGAGGAAGTTGGAGAAATTCGTGGTCGAGCTTATGCTATTAAGGATGCTAAGCTGCAAGGTCCGAATGTGGTTACTGGTACGTTTCTGCTCAATAACCACTATGCTTTTGTTTATTCGATTCGAGTTCCGATAGTAGTTTTGTGGATACTAGATTTAGTTCCATGCTTAATATCAATCCGGTTAAAATAGGAGCTAGTTATGAGGTAGAATTAGCTGATGGAAGGGTTGTTAGTACGAACACTGTTTTGAAAGGTTGCACTTTGAATTTAGCGAACCATATTTTTGAAATCGATCTTATACCGATTGAGCTTGGTACGTTTGACATCATAATCAGTATGGATTGGCTTGTCAAGCATGATGCCGTTATTGTCTGTGGCAAGAAATTTATTTGTATATCGTACGGAAATAAGACGTTGATAGTCGAAAGTGACAAGGGCGTATCTCGACTAAAGATCATATCATGTATTAAGGCCCGTAAGTATGTTGAGCGAGGTTGTCATTTATTTTTGGCACACGTAATGGAGAAGAAATCAAAGGAGAAATGATTGGAAGACGTGCTTGTAATTCATGACTTTCCTAAGGTGTTTCCTGAGGAGTTACCAGGACTACTACCGCCGAGGCAAGTAGAGTTTTGAATTGATCTAGTACCAGGGGCTGCACCTGTTGCACGTGCACCGTATAGATTGGCATCGTCTGAGATGAGAAGAGCTGCTGGAGAAAGGATTTATTCGTCTGAGTTCATCGCCGTGGGGAGCACCGGTGTTGTTTTTAAAAAAGAAAGATGGATCTTTTAGAATGTGTATAGATTACCGTGAGTTGAACAAGTTGACTATCAAGAATCATTATCCTCTCCCGAGAATCGATGATTTATTTGACCAACTGCAAGGTTCTAGCGTGTATTCTAAGATCGATCTGCGATCAGGATATCACCAGTTACACATTAAAGAAGAGGACATTCCAATTACAACATTTAGAACTCGAAATGGTCACTTTGAGTTCCAAGTGATGCTGTTTGGATTGACTAATGTGCCTGCTGTGTTTATGGACCTGATGAACCGAGTATGCAAGACATATCTTGATAAGTTCGTCATAGTGTTCATCGATGATATTTTGGTTTATTCGAAGGACGAAGAAGAGCACGGAAGGAATCTGAAGATTATTTTGGAGTTTCTTAAGAAAGAAAGATTTTACGCCGAGTTTTCAAAGTGTGATTTTTGGCTAGATTCGGTACAATTTCTTGGTCATGTGATTGATCGTAATGGTGTTCATGTTAATCCTGCCAAGATCGAAGCCATTAAGAATTGCGCCAACAGAGGTGAGGTAATTTCTTAGATTGGATGGTTACTATCGGAGGTTTATTGAAGGTTTTTCTTTGATTTCTAAGCCGCTGACTAAGTTGACTTAGAAAGATAAGAAATACGAGTGGGGAAAAGAAGAAGAGGAAGCTTTTCAGACATTGAAGCCAGAAGTTATGTAGTGCACCGATCTTAGTGTTACTTGAGGGAACGGAAGATTTTGTGGTGTATTGCGATGCGTCACTTAAAGGTTTTGGAGCCGTGTTTATGCAAAGAGAGAAGGTGATAGCATATGCTTCTTGACAATTGGAAGTCCATGAAGAGAATTACGCTACTCACGATTTGGAGTTAGGAGCCGTTGTTTTCGCTCTTAGGTTATGGAGACATTATTTGTATGGAACGAAGTGTGTGGTTTTCACTTATTACAAGAGCCTACAATATATTTTGAATCAGAAAGAGCTGAACTTAAGACAATAGAGATGGATTGAGTTGTTGAGTGATTATGATTGTGAGATTCAGTATCATCCTGGAAAAGCGAATGTTGTGGCTGACGCCTTAAGCCGGAAGGAAAGGAATAAGCCATTACGTGTTTGAGCTTTGATGATGACTATTCGCAATGATCTACCAAAGCAGATTCGTGAAGCTCAGAAGGAAGCGATGAAAAGGGAGAATGTAAGGGCAGAGAATTTGGGGAGACTGATTAAGCAAATATTCAAGTTTTGCCCTGATGGAACACGTTGTTTTGGAAATCATGTTTGGTTGCCGTGATTCGGTAGATTGAGGGATTTGGTTATGCATGAGCCGCATAAGTCCAAGTATTCCATCCATCTAGGATCAGACAAGATGTATCAAGACTTGAAGCCGTTGTATTGGTGGCCGAATATGAAAGCTGATATTGCCACGTATGTAAGCAAGTGTTTGACTTATGTGAAGGTTAAAGCTGAGCATCAGAAACCGTTTGGATTGTTGCAAGAACCTAAGATTCCAGTTTAGAAGTGGGAAAGGATTACTATGGATTTTGTGAGTGGACTGCCAAGAACGCCGAGTGGGTATGATACGATCTGGATTATTGTCAATCGACTGACCAAATCAGCTCCTTTCCTACCAATGAAGAAAACGGATAGTATGGAGAAGCTTACACAACTGTATTTGAAGGAAGTTGTGTGTAGGCATGGTGTTTCTATTTTGATCATTTCGGATCGAGATAACCATTTTACGTTGAGATTCTAGAAATCACTTCAGAAAGCGTTGGGGTAAAATTTGGATATGAGTACCGCTTACCACCCTCAAACGGATAGTCAAAGCGAGAGGACTATACAAACGCTGAAAGATATGTTGTGTGCCTATGTGATTGACTTTGAAAGTAGTTGGGATCGCCATCTGCAATTAGTCCAGTTCTCATATAACAATAGTTATCACGCGAGCATTCAGGCTGCACCATATGAGGCTTTGTACGGACGGTGTTGATCCCACTTTAATAGATCGAATTCCTTAAGCTTGTTTAAGGTTTAGTTATATTAGATAAATATAACACAACTATAGTAGAAACTGTTTTTGAATGTATTATAGATTATGCGGAATCTAATCTTTAATATTAAGAAGAATTATCAATGAAACAGTAATTCAATGAACATACAATTCAATAAATAAGCTCCAATATTATTAATGATAATAATACGAGTACTCTCAAAGTATTAGGGTTACAAAGACCTTGAAGCTATAAATTATACGTCTAATAATAATTTAAAAGATTGATAAAAGATATCAAACTCTATGCCCTAGGACCACCTTTTATACACCAAGGAGCCCTAGTCGGCTTACAATACTTTTCTAAGTATCTGTTGATCCTAAAGATCGTTTAAGCTCAGGTTGTTTAGACCTTTATCTTGGATAATATCAATGTTCATATGTTATAAAAACAAAGCGGAATAAGAACAAAGATATTCAACAAGGTTTACCATTTATACGTTTCCATCAAGCCCCAATTGTAGACGATCAACTCTAGAACGGTTACAATCTAACAGGGATCAAAGATCCTTGGGGCTACACCAACTCTACTAGACGTCTACATCTTTAACACTTTGTGTACACACACTTTTCTGGATATCTTAAACCTACACACCTAATACCCTTTATATAGAGGGATATTAAGGCTTACAAAGGAAGCTAATCAATAGATAAGGAAACTATTTAAATCACATTAATATGTTTCCTAATCATTATCTTTAACATCTTTGACCAAATCTTCATAATTCTCCACCAGCTTGAAGAATTCTTTAATGACGATTCTGATCCTTTTGTTTCATTCTTTTATTTATTTTGTCTCATCAAATTTAGAATCCCAACAATCTTCCCCTATTTGATGATGACAAAACAAACAAAGTCGTGTACGAACTTCATCATAAAGCCAAAGCTTCCCCTGAAGTTGAGATGTAATCATCTCCCTGAATGAAACAAAACTTCCAAGCTTCCCCTTAATCAGATATCCTTTGTATCATGCCACCATATATGATAAGCTGCAAATCATATCTCTATAATCTTCTTCCCCTTTTTGTAATCATCCAATAGGGGTCTTTAGTAGATAAGCAACTTGTAAACACTTCCCCTCAAGTGGTGCATGTAGTTGGTTAAACATTTAATCAATAAGCTTCCCCTGAAATCCATATGTTTACCATCTCTTGAATCTCGAACTCTGTAAGCTCTATGTAGTGATCACTGATAAAGAAAACTGAGTATAACGAATTTGATGAAGAAGTTGAGTCTCCCAAACTTGTGTCTTTGTCTTGCACTATCCACGTGACGTCGAACTCATACCAAGACCAAAATATAAGTAGATCGCAATCTCTTGACAAAATCCTCATCTATATGAGACACTGAGCACTATAACATAACTCCTTAAAGTGATAGCAAATGTGAGCATTAAGCACCATAAGAAAAATCACACACCTTTGCTAGATTTGTCAAGTCTTCGTCAACACCATTATAAGCACGAACAAGTTATCTATAAAATCAATGTCCTGCTATAAACACGACTTTAAGATATGATAAGACATACACCTGTGAAAGCCAACTACAACATCAAATAAGCAATAATCAACTGTCTTCGTAATCACCTCTTTAAATAATCTCCAGAACGAGCCATAAAATCAATAATAATAAACTGAATAAAATTCAGTTCTATTCGAGATCCAATTTTCTTCTTTGTCCAATATTGTAAACAACTAGCAGTGGAAACTGCTAACTAGCAGTGGAAACTGCTAACTAGCAGTGGAAACTGCTAACTAGCAGTGGAAACTGCTAACTAGTAGTGGAAACCAAGCAGTTTCATTCGAGCAGTATTAAGTGTAAATGAGCCGTATTAACTTTGAAGTCCAAGCAGTATTAACTATAACAAAGACAATATTAACTTGATGGAACTCTGACTCCATAAAAGCCTAATAAATCATATAATCTCGAACAATTACAACCTGCTGCTGTAACATCCATCGGACCCAAAATTTTTGACCATATTAGGGTTTAATGAAAAACCCTAGTTTTCACCATCTTGATAATAATCATAATCGTCTCCCCTTTTTAAAGTATAAAGACAGCACTTTAAAAGTGTCGCAAAAACCCAAAAATTACCAGATTCGATCATATCTTATAACAGGAGCACGACCCTTCTTTCCATCATGAACACGACTTCAAAACAACCTTGTAACATCCTAGATTGAGAGCCACGTGGCTATGATACCAATTGTGGAGTTTGAATAACTCCTTAGATCGTTGTAGCTTAGGTTGTTTAGACCTTTAATCTAGGATGAATTAATAACAAAGGCGGAATATTCAATACATAGAATCATTGTTATTAATACAAGGTTTTACCAAACATTCACCACAACCCCAATATTATTTGATCAGAATAATACGGTTACATCAATGAACTATAACAGAGATCAAGGAAAACCTTGATTACCTTGAGGCTACACCAACTCTATACTAGATGTCTACATCTTTTACACTTTGTGTATACACACTTTTCTGGATACCTTAAACCTACACACCTAATACCCTTTATATAGAGGGATATTAAGGCTTACAAAGGAAGCTAATCAATAGATAAAGAAACTATTTAAATCACATTAACTCACATTAATATGTTTCTTAATCATTATCTTTAACATCTTTGACCAAATCTTCATAATTCTCCACCAGCTTGAAGAATTCTTTAATGACGATTCTGATCCTTTTGTTTCATTCTTTTATTTATTTTGTCTCATCAAATTTAGAATCCCAACAAACTAGATCCATCCGCTACGTACTCGTAGTAAATGGTTTACTAGTTGTAAATCCTAACACTGGCGTCAAGAGTCAACCTCGTTTGGTGTTATGGGTTACACACTTATAAAACACGCTAGATCTACATGAGAAAACTTTTATTTATTGTTTTGACCGAAAATTATGTCAAGAATATGCAATTCTTGCCATAAAGAATAAATAAAAACCTTGAATCTTGCTTTATTACTAGTTAATATAGATTGAATAAGAATAGATTTAAAATTAAAAGTTAATTAAGTTTTAAGTTTTCTTTTCTTTTCATTATCCTGGCCTTAAGACTCACACAATCCTGTAATATGATGGATGTGGCGATCTAGGTACTTTAGTAGGAAACCTAGTGAGCATCTTTTGGTTCTTCGTTTGGGGAAGACTCTTATGAGACCTCAAGGCATTATGTGATTTACTGCTTTCTAAATAGAGTCTGTCTTCACCTCATCTCCTTTTTCTGTCTGTTTATATGCTTATTTGTTTACACTCCTTATGACTTAAGACTATATGAAATATATTTTTTAAAACTCTAAACAGACTAATACTTAAAGAGAAACTTGGTTTAAATTTTTCTGTTAAATTACACACATAATTATATACTCCTTGTGACCTGCTATGTGTTATTTGTAAAGCTTGTTTTTGGACAAATAAATACAGACATTAAACGATGTTTGTATGCTTCTATCATATGATGAATCACTATTGTACCATGGCTTAATTGACCATGGATTTAGTGGACTTCTAGGGTTAAATTAGGGGTGGCAATTCGGGTCGAGTTCAGGTTGACGGGTTCGGGTTGGCAGTTTAGCGGGTCAGAAAACCCTAACCCGGACCTGACCTATTTAAATAATCGGGTCAGCTATGTCAACCCTAACTTGTTTACACATAACCCGAACCTGACCCATTTAACCCGTATAAAGACTTGTGTTGGCAGGTTAAATAGGTTACACTGGTTGAATAGGTTAAACGGGTTTCGGGTTGACCCAATTAACCCGTTTTATATACACAAGTTGGCACGTTACACGGGTTAAACAGGTTAAATGGGTTTGCGGGTCGACCCGCTTAACCCATTTAACACATATAATAAAATACAAATAATTTTTAATTTTAGAGAAAAAATATTAAACGGGTTGGCGGGTCGACCCGCTTAATTTATTCGCAACCCGAAACTAACTTGTTTAATAAACGGGTAAGATAGGTTGACCCAAACCCTACCCGAAATCTATTAGACTCAACCCAAACCTGTTAATTTTCATGTTGGTTTCAGGTCGGGTTTCGTGTCGGGTCAGAAATTGCCACCCCTAGGTTAAATTGATCTTTAATATTTTCCCACGCCACTACATGCTTTGGCATATGAGGAAAATATTGGAAGAACTCGTGTCTTCAAACACATGCAGGAGTACAATATAGGGTTTGATCAATTTGTAATAGTTCTCGCGATATTAGCATATATAAAAACTAAGTTAACAAAGGGTTTTTCTTAACAATCTAAATACATCGTTAGTCAATTGGCGAATTGGCTCACCCATTGTGAACAAACTATAATAGAGGTATAAGGCAGGTCGTTTTGTTTCCATAAAGAAGTCAAGTTTTTAATATGCTTCGCGTTGACCCGCTTCTCCGCTTCTTTGTATGTTCAATGGAGCTACCGAGAACTTTTGATAGAATGATATCAAGATTAAAAGTTAACAAAACCTTTTCTTAACTTGTGTTACAAAGATGTTTTGCATGCTTCTTTGTACACGATTTTGTCACATATTTTATAAAAACTTATGTGTATACCCCTATGTGAAATTTTAAGTCAATGCCAACCAAACTAAGAATACGTGCACTTGGATTGACCTATCTAGTCAGACCTCAGGGCCTTACCAACCCATGGCAAATATTTTCATGGGTTAGATCTATGTCAATTTTTGCACGTTCTTTTTTGGGGGACTTAAATCAAGTTACCTGGTCAAACCTCGGACCCGAGGCATAAGATGAGACAAAACATGTACATGATATTACTATATGATTTACTAAAGTTATGTGTCTCATAGAACTAAGAGTTACATTAACAATGCAATTAATGTACGCCGCTTACCTCTTGCCCTACTTGTTTACACGTTGGTCAGACCTTCTGTAATAAGTGGGATGTCAAGTTAGATCTTAATCATTTTAGTAATTAATTGGGTAGTTAATTCTTTTAAGAATTTAATTATCAAAAATACTAATTATTTGAACTTTTTCTAATTGTAGATGACTGCCACAAGCGTAAACAATTTGGTTTTCAGGGGTTTCTTTGAGAAACAGAAATTAAGTGGACCTAACTTTATCGACTGGTACTGATAACTTCGTATTGTCCTATCAGCCCAAGATAAGTTAAACTATCTAGAGCATCCAATCCCTGCTGCTCCTATTCTAGCTTTTGCTGGACAACAAGTTCCTCCCGAAGCTCTTGCAGCTCACGCTGCATTGGTCAAAGTACAAAAGGAAATTGATGTTCTCTTGCTTATAACCATGGAACCAGATATCTAACAAAATATGGAAAACCTTGGTGCATATGACATGCTACAAGAGTTGAAAACTCTGTTTTCTCAACAAGCAAAGCAGGAACTTCTTCAAACCATGAGAGAGTTTCACGTGTGCAAGCAGGAAGAAGTACAGTCTATAAGCTTATATGTTCTAAAGATGAAGAGCTATATAGACAATTTGGAGTGTCAAGGTCATCCCGTGTCACTAAACCTACCAATGAGCCTCATCTTGGTCTCTTTGCGAAAGGAATATGACAGCTTTGTGCAAAACTATAATATGCATGGCATGGGGAAGATGGTAAATGAGTTGCATGCCATGCTTAAGCTACATGAGCAGACTTTACCAAAGAAAGATGCACCTACACTTCATGCAATTAGAGCAGGCAAGGTCTAGAAGAAAAACAAAAACAAGAAACCACAATTGGTTACTAGGGGAAACAATCAATGGAAAGGGAAGTCTAAGCTTGCTTATGCTCCTAAACCCAAGATTCCCCATCCACCTAAGAAGGAAAATCCTGCTAAGGACTCAGTCTGTCACCAATGCGGTGATACAGGCCATTGGAAGCGAAACTGTCCCCAATATCTATATGAGTTGCTAAAGAACATGATGCTATCTCAGGGAGCTAGTACTTAAGGTATCTTTACTATAGAACTCTTTTCTTTTTTTGGTAAATCTTGGGTATATGACACGGGTTGTGGAACTCACATCTGTAATACTACTCAAGGACTCAAGGGAAGTAGGAAGCTGAATTCAGGAGCTTTGAGTATGTACATGTGCAATGGTCAACGTGCTATCGTCGAAGCTGTTAGATCTTATGATTTGTGTTTCCCTAGTGGATTAGTTGCAATTTTGCTCAATTGTCATTATGCCCCTTCTATAACTAGAGGAGTTATTTCAGTTTCTTATTTGTATGACGATGGTTTTATTAACCGTTTTGATGGAAATACAATTTTAGTTTCTAGGAATAATGTGGTTTATTTTAGTGTCGTTCCAAGGGATGATATCTATGAAATTGATTTCTCTAATTCTAATGCAAACTATAGTTCTATGTATGTTAGCAATAAAAGAGCCAAGTTAAACTTGGACTCTACTCTCTTATGGCACTATCGTCTTGGACACATTAGCAAGAAATGTATTAAGAAGTTGCAACATGATGGAATTCAAAATTCAACTAACATTAAGTCTTTTAAAAAGTGCGTTGTTAGCCTTAAAATATGTCGACTTATACAGAATTACATTGGTTTATTATAGCCGTGTCGAATAAGGTCTAGAAACGTCAAGTTTGCATTGTTATATATCCTCTCCTTACTTCCAAGGATGGGTAAGGATAATCATTTTATAAAATAAGGTGTGTGTGTGTTTTATTCTTTTCTCTCTAGAACACACACATCTTTCCCTCTCTACTTTTTTCTCTTAATAATATGGCTCTCTATTTCTTTTATCCTCCTGACCTCGGGATTGTGTGTTTTAGGCTATAATCTTTGTGGGTAACATGCGTTTCATGCATGTCTGGAAAGATGGCACAAAAACCTTATTCACATCATGTGGGAAGGGCTAAAGATCTACTTTGACTAATACACACCGATATATGTTGCCCATTTAGAATTGTGTCAAGACAAGGAGCTAGCTACTTGGTCACTTTCACTGATGAATTTAGTCATTATGGTTATGTTTACTTGTTAAAGCATAAACATGAAATGTTTGAAACCTTTAAAGTGTTTCAAAAGGAAGTAGAAAACCAACTCGGGAGGACCATAAAATCGTCACGTTCTGATCATAGGGGCAAGTATATGAGTCAAGAGTTTTTGGATCATCTTAAGGAGCATGTGATTATTGCACATCGCACTCCTCCTTACACGCCATAGCATAATGGTATGTCTGAGAGGAGAAATAGAACCCTACTAGATATGGTTCGCTCCATGATGAGTCAAACAACTCTTCCAAAGCCTTTTTGGGATTATGCCTTTGAGTCTGCTACACGCATTCTCAACATGGTTCAAACTAAGAAGGTTGAAAAGATACTAAATGAAGTATGGTACGGGCATTCCCCTAAGATGTCTTACTTAAAAGTGTGAGGCTGTGAGGCACTTGTTAAGCGAGATACTCTTACCAAACCTGACAAATTAAAGCCCAGATCTATTAAGTGTATCTTTGTAGGATACCCAAAGGAAACAATGGGTTATTCTTTCTACTACCCACTTGAGAACAAAGTATTTGTTGCTCGGAATGTAGAATTTCTTGAGGATGATCTTATAACTCAAGAAGCAAGTGGGAGTTTAGAAGATCTTAAAATTATTCAAGAACAAGATACGCATCCTTCTGAAAACACTAGCATACATCATGATGAGGGTGATCAAGAAATTGACGAATCTTAAAGTGATGTAATTTCCATTCGTAGGTCCACAAGGACACGACATGCTTCTGATTGAATGTGTTTATACATTGATGATGGGGAGTATGAGCTAGGGGATTTTAATGAACCTGGTAACTACAAAGTTGCATTGTTGGTTCCTAAATCCAATAAATGGCTAGAATCTAAGAATGTGGAAGTGCAATCCATGAAAGATAACGAAGTCTGGGACTTAGTTGATCTTCCTCCTGACAGAAATACCGTTAGCAGCAAATGGCTGTTTAAATAGAAGACTGACATGGATGGCGTTGTACACAACTATTGATGACATCAAATAAAGTTTATTTTATAGCATCATTTATCCCATGTATTTAACCCATTTTATATAATTATTGCAAATAATTGTTACTTAATCGTTTATATTTGAGAATTGCAGTAATTATGAAGTACTTGGTGAATATTAGCAAATGGCGCGCATTATGGAGCTTAAATGAAGATATTTTGAAGATTACTATTCTGAAGACCAATACGCCGTATCCATCAAGGAAGATACGGCGTATCCATGCTTGCACTCACCAAAGACCATAAAGGAAAGAAGATCAATAAACCATATCCAAAAGAAGTCAATACGCTGTATTCAAGATATAGTATGTAAATATTCTAGAAGATATCAAACGTGGTCCCTACTCCAAGAAACTCCAATACGTCGTATCTAATCCGTTGGATACGCCGTATCGAACCGACTTCCAGACCCTATAAATACAAAACTCAAAAAAGAGTTTTAAGTATGCTAAATCATATTCTCGATACCTAAACCACAAAAATCAATTTTTAGAAGAGAAAAAGAGCAGAAGAGGTCTTTTTTAACGCATTCTAATCCATAGAAGAATATGTGTAATTCCATATACTTTAGTAATCGTTCAGTTTTTGGTATCATTCGTTAACTCGGTTAGTTTACCTTGGCTAAATAATTGCTTACCATACAACAATAGCACATCATGCCCCTAGAAGATAACTTTGACACATAAGACAAAGTCTGATACATGCTAGCGACTGACGTGCTGCCTCTAGAAGACAACTTAGCTTCCACAATGCTCGTGTCTTGGAGCTAAGCCTAGGTAGTATATAATGAACTGTTCACACACATGAAAAAGTCAAGTTTTTACACATACATACTTCTCCTTACTCTCTCTCTCTAGTTTCTCTCATTAAAACTTATACCAATCATACACTTACTCCCACGTCAGAGCTTGGTCTCGAATTTAAAACCCGAGGCGAGCTAATGGTGTTCTATCTTATTTCAGCCTATGAGACGAAGGAGTCGCTACATGATCTCCTAAGGATCAGGGCTGAAGAGCATCTATGGAAATTTGCTCGAACATTGGCGCCATCTATGGGACCTAAATACCAATCTACCAATTTCTAAGTAATGGATGGTTGTACGAAGGGTCCTCAACTGGAGGAGGATGAAAACTTGAACACCGGGGCACCTAGGACCGGGAGGACTCCCCCGGGAGGAACCTCCACTCCCGCCAGACAAGCTAAAGGAGGCCCCTCTTCAGCATTTGTGAAGGAAAACATTGATGTATTGAGAACCATGATCAAAGAGCTTGACAAACGGGGTCAAGAAAAGGTAACCCCTCGCAAGCTTTTCAATGAAGAATCAGGCGAAGCTAGGTCGGAGAACTCTCAGATGAGTCCTTCAGCAGAAGAAGTCAAAGGGTACTCTTCTGATGGGTTCTCTAAGTCAAGGAGCTGAGGTAGGCCTCGGTCTGCTCGAAAACATCGAAAGAGTGTCTCGAGGAAGAAAGGGATCTCTAAGTCCCATCTGTCAGTAAGATCAGAGGCATGAAGTAGATCAAAGTCTAAGAGTGTTAATTCGAAGCCTCAGTCAGTGAAGGCCTCTTAAAAGAAGTCGAGCTCAGACTCATGGTATGACATCGTGTCTGACAGTGGTTCAGAGGACTTGAGCATGCCTTATAGGCGGCCCAAGTCAATGCCCTTCACCTCTAGGATCACACGTTTCAGATATCATCGGCGGGGTAAGCTTTCACCAAACGTCCAGGTGTATGAAGGGAACAAAGATCCAGAAGATCACCTAAGCATTTTTTTTGCCGCAGCAGAGCAAGAGGAGTGACCTATGCTAGTGTGGTGCAAGATGTTCTACCAGACTCTGAGTAGCTCAGCAAGGAATTGGTTTGATAGCCTAAACCCAAAGAGTGTAGATGGGTTTGAAGAGTTGAGTAAAAAGTTCTTGGAAGAGTTCTCGCAGCATAAAAGGTATGACAAAGACCCAACAGAGATACATGGCATCAAGCGAAAGCCAAATGAAGGGCTTCAAGTGTTCATGGACCGCTTTAAGGCAAAAAGAGCGCACATCAAAGGATTGCCTCCGGTGTTAAGGATGTCCGCATTCATGCATGGGCACGGTCATCCTAAGCTAGCCAAAAAGCTCCATGACAATATCCAAAAAATAGTTGATGAGATGTGGGAGAGATTCAGGGCTTTCATCAGGGGAGAGACGGCTGT
>BQNB010070327.1:4580-27280 GCA_026074375.1 Tanacetum coccineum
AATGATTGTCCAGCCACCGTTGGCCAAACTCAGAATGTATATGCTGCGGGAGCCTATAATCAAGGTGGTAACTCTTACCAACCTCAAGGTAACCGTAATCTGCTTAGCTATCGTTCGGACAATTATCTCGGACCCCCAGGGTTTAATCAAAATCAAAACTACCAAAATAGGAATCAAGAAAACAATCATCAGGGGAATAACCAAGGAAGAAACCAATTCTTCCAAGGAGCTAGTCATGTTTAAAACCCGCCTCCGACTTATCAAGCACCGGCTCATCAAGCCTCGGGTTACCAAGCTCCGGTTCATCAAGCCCTGATTCCTCAACCACAAGTTGTGACTACTACTGAGTTCACAAACTACATGAAGGCAAATGATGTCATTTTAAAAAACATGCAAACGAATATGATCTCATTGATAAATTCCAATATTGAGCTTAAGAATATGTTTGGTCAATTCATGAAAATAAATACCGCTTCATCCTCGGGATTGGGAACACTTCCTAGTAATACCATTACTAACCCGAGGGAAGATTTGAAAGGTATCACCACCCTAAGTGGTGTTGCTTATAAGGGACCCACGATTCCTACTACTTCTTCTTCTCCTAAAGTAGTGGAACGTGAAACCGAGGTGACAAAGGACACGGTGCCTCCTACTAATAACGGAAGTACTGACTCCGCAGATACTCACCCCTTTTTATACATATATATAAGTGTAAATATATATAGATATAGTACAAGGATCAGGATCCACTACACTTCAGACCCAAATTCTGAGCCGCATTTGTTTGCTGGCCCGCTAGACCCTTGTGAGCCAGTGAAGCAATCCCGTTAGTGCTCCTGAATCCCTAACCAAAACCCGTCACTTCCATATCCGGCTGGAATTTAAATGATCAAAAGCTTCGCAGAAAAGGCTAAAATAACTAAATGGAGAAATTCCTTGCTGCTTTTCCCTTCCTTATCTCCCAAATCTGCAAAGATTTGCATTTTGGTCATTAATAAAGCTTTTCGCGGATGGCTCACATTCCTCATACCATAATTTGGCCTCGATCATTAAGAGTATGTTAAGCAACAAAGAAAAATTGTTTTTGAATTGGCAAGAACTCTGTCTCCGTTGAATGAAACATGTTTGGTTGGGTGGGGTGCTGGTTGGGTAGGTGGGAGGGACGGTTTTCCTTAAAAAGTTACCCCCAGAACCCGAAAAAACTTGGGAGAAACGCACCCACCGCTGGGAAAGTTTCTCATGATCCCGTGGCGATTTTTTTCCCGGAAGGATGTAACGCATAGCCATGGCCGATCTTTGGCGCTGAAGAGACTAGCATTAAACCTCATAGCCAAACTACTTTTCCGTGTAGAAAAAGCATGTTCCCTCCGATCTTAAATTACTCCTACTTATATTGACTCTCGAAACTTGCGACACGTATAATTTCTCGACCGAGTGTCGGATGGTCGCCGAAGATTCTTCATAAAAGTGGGAAAAGTTCCATTTCCCCGCTTAAACTTTGTGTAGTCGTTGACTTTGATGCCCATAAACCCACCATCCCCTGAGTTCCTCTAATTCTATCCTGGGAGATCCTTTTTAAAAAAAAACCGGACGTGCTTTGATAGATGTTTACAAACGAAATAACCGAGAGAATTAAACTCTTCGTGTGGCAATAATGTCGTAAACAATCCATCTTGACAAACTCAAGATACTAATACTTAACTTTCCTAGCTTTGCGGATGCTCTCATTCTCATGCCTAAGTTTGTCGCGACCATTAAGGGTTTGTTAAGCAATAAAGAAAAAATGTTTAAATTGGCAAGAACTCCGTTGAATGAGAATTGTTCGGCGGTTCTCCTCAAAAAGTTACCCGAAAAACATAGAGACCTCGGCAAATTTCTCATCCTGTGTGATTTTCCCGGATTGGATGTATGCTTAGCCTTGGCCGATCTTGGCGCTAGCATTAACCTCTTGCCATATTCCGTGTGGAAAAATATTTTACTTCCTGAACTTACTCCTAGATATATGACTCTCGAACTTGCGGACCGGTCAATTTCTCGACCGATCGGTGTCGTCGAAGATGTCTTCATAAAAGTAGGAAAGTTCCATTTTCCGGTCGACTTTGTAGTCGTTAACTTTGATGTTGATCCCCGGGTTCCTCTAATTCTCGGGAGATCCTTTTTAAAGACCGGACGTGCTTTGATTGATGTTTACGTGAGAGAATTAACTCTTCGTGTTGGCAATAATGCTGTAACATTCAATCTTGATCAAACTTCGAGATACTCCTCTAATTATGATAATTCGGTTAACGGAATTGACATCATTGACGTTGCTTGTGAGGAGTATTCTCAAGAAGTTCTTGGATTTTCCGTGAGTGGCAATCCTACTCCATCTACGGAACTAATTGTTTCTACCTCTTCTCCTACTCTCACTCCCTTTGGGGATAGTGATTTTCTTCTCGAGGAAACCAATTCTTTCCTAGCTATTAAAGATGAGCCAATTTCACCGGGAAATTGATGACTCTTACTATGATTCAGAGGGAGACATTCTTCTTCTTGAAGAATTTATTAATGATGATCCCTCATCACCACCTCTCCCTCCATAAGAACTTAAAGTTGTTGAACCTAAAAATGAAAAATCTTGAATTGATGAACCACCCGAGGTCGAACTTAAGGACTTACCGCCTCATCTTGAGTATGCATTTTTGGAGGGTACCGACAAATTACCCGTCATAATTAATAAAGACTTGAAAGATGAGGAGAAAGCCACTCTTATAAAGGTTTGGAAGTCACACAAGCAAGCCATTGCATGGAAACTTTCTAACATTAAGGGTATTAACCAGGAATTTTATACACACAAGATTCTAATGGAGGATGACTTCAAACCGGCGGTCCAACACCAAAGAAGGGTCAATCCTAAAATTCACCAGGTAATCAAATAAGAGGTTCTTAAACTCCTTGATGCCGGATTAATTTACCCTATCTCAGACAGCCCTTGGGTGAGCCCCGTGCATTGTGTACCGAAAAAGGGTGGCTTTACCATTGTTAAAAATGATGAAAATGAGTTAATTCCTACTCGATTGGTTACGGGGTAGCGTGTATGCATTGACTACTGAAAGTTAAATGACACCACCCGTAAAGACCACTTTCCATTACCCTTTATGGACCAAATGCTTGAGAGGCTAGCGGGAAACGAATACTATTGTTTTCTTGATGGTTTCTCGGGTTACTTCTAAATTCCCATCGACCCTCAAGATCAAGAAAAAACCAGATTCACGTGTCCTTATAGAATGTTCGCCTACCGTCGCATGCATTTCGGCTTATGCAATACACTGGGCACGTTTCAAAAGTGTATGATGGCTATCTTTCACGATATGATGAAAAAATGATGGAAGTCTTTATGGACGACTTCTCGGTTTTTGGGAATTCATTCAGAACTTGCCTCTCCCATTTGGACAAGATGCTTAAACGATGTGAAGACGCCAATCTTTGTCTAAATTAGGAAAAGAGTCACTTTATGGTCAAGGAAGGTATTGTCCTTGGCCATAAGATTTCCATGAACGGGATTGAGGTTGATAAGGCTAAAGTTAATGTTATTGCTAAGCTACCTCATCCTACCACCGTCAAAGGAATTCGGAGTTTTCTTGGTCACGCCGGATTTTATCGTAGATTTCTCAAAAATAGCCCAGCCGATGACCCGTCTTCTTGAAAAAGATACTCTATTCTTCTTCTCCAAAGAGTGTATTGAAGCTTTTTAAACACTTAAGAAAAACTTAACCGAAGCACCAAAATTAGTTGCCCCCGATTGGGACTTGCCCTTTGAGCTCATGTGTGACGCGAGTGATTTTGAAATAGGTGCGGTCTTGGGGCAACGAAAAACAAAACATTTTCAGCCTATACACTATGCAAGCAAAACTATGACCGATGCTCAAGCTTATTACACCACGACGGAAAAATAATTACTTGCCCTGGTGTATGCTTTCGAGAAATTCCGGTCCTACTTAGTCTTGTCAAAAAGCATAGTGTATACGGATCATTCGGCTTTAAAATACCTTTTTAACAAGCAAGATGCTAAGCCGAGATTGCTCTGATGGGTTCTCCTCCTTCAAAAATTTGATATCATCATCCGTGATAAAAAAAGGAGCCGAGGACCTCGTCGCTGACCATCTTTCCTGATTAGAGAATCCTCATCAAAGTGTGCTCGAGAACAAGGAAATAAATGAAACATTTCCTCTCGAGACACTTAACATGGTATCTTTTTGTGGTAATGATAGTACCTCATGGTTTGCCGATTTTGCAAATTACCATGCGGGGAATTTTGTAATTAAAGGGATGTCGTCCCAACAAAAGAACAAGTTTTTCAAGGAAGTTAAGCACTACTTTTGGGACGACCCCTATTTGTTCAAGATTTGTGTGGATCAAGTGATTCGACGGTGTGTTTTTGGCCAAGAAGCCCATGATATCCTCATGGCTTGCCATAATGGACCCACCAGGGGATATCATGGTGCCAACTACACCGCTAAGAAAGTCTTTGATTCGGGTTTTTATTAGCCACAATTTATCGTGATGCCCATGAGTTAGTCAAATCTTGTGACTCTTGTCAACGTCACAGGAAAATCTCGCAAAAAGATGAAATGCCCCAAAATGCCATCTAAGTTTGCGAGATTTTCGACGTATGGGGCATCAATTTTATGGGACCGTTCCCGTCTTTACGAGGGAACAAGTATATACTCGTGGCCGTCGACTACTTGTCGAAATGGGTTGAAGCGAAAGCGCTCCCCACTAACGACGCCCGAGTTGTTGTTAAAATTTTAAAATCTCTCTTTGCTCGATTTGGAACTCCCTGCGCTATCATTAGTGATCGCGGTACATACTTTTGCAATGACCAATTCGCAAAGGTCATGCTTAAGTACAATGTCACTCACCGCCTTGCTACCGCGTATCACCCATAAACTAGTGGGCAAGTGGAAGTCTCCAACCGTGGTTTAAAAAGAATCTTAGAAAGGACCATAGGCAAGAATCGTGCCTCTTGGTCGGATAAATTAGATGATGCACTATGGTCCTTCCGTACCGCTTTCAAAACACCTATCGGGTGTACTCCTTACAGGCTCGTGTACGGAAAGGCATGTCATCTACCGACCGAGCTCGAACACAAAGCCTATTGGGCGTTGAAGCATGCAAACTTTGACCTTAAGTCCGCGGGTGATCATCGGAAAGTTCAACTCAATGAATTAAATGAACTTCGTGATAAAGCCTACGAGAACTTTTTGATCTACAAAGAGAAGACAAAGTAGATCCACGACTCCAAAATCAAGAATCACGTTTTCAACGTTAGTGACCGAGTCCTTCTTTTTAATTCTTGATTAAAGATTTTCTCGGGTAAACTTAAAACCCGTTGGACCGGACCGTTCACCGTTGCCCAAGTTTTCCTTTATGGCACCATCGAGTTATCTCAAACCGACGGGCCAAATTTCAAGGTGAACGGTCATAGACTCAAGCACTACTTTGGAGAGGACTTGCCACCGATGGTTGTCATGGATCTCCAAACCTTCCCCAAGGATAACTAAATTCGAGGACGGGTCAAGCTTAGTGACATAAAATAAGCGCTTCATGGGTGGCAACCCATGTTTATCCTAATATAATAGTAACGAATAAGTGTGTTGTGCGGAGGCTCACCTCTAACTTTCTCGTGTTTTGTGTTTTGTGTTATTGTCTAGGATTGCCTGGATTTTGAAGCCTCTCGTGCTTGTGGTTTTGTCCTTCATTCACTCGAGCTTCAAATCCTCAGCTTCATTATGGGAATCCAATATCCTAATCTTATCGACTAACGTTTATCTTTGAGCATACTTAATAAACGGCTTTAGATTTACGTAGATACTCTTCTTAAAACATTGAGGATAATGTTTAGTTCAAGTATGGGGGGATCTATCGATTTGATTGTGCCTGCAGCCGTTATGTTAGGATTTCATTTTATGTGACGATATTACGGAATTACCGTAGTTCTTATATAGTTCATACGCATGGACTAGATTAGCCAATAGTGCATAGTTTAGTTGAGTATGGGCTATAAATACCCCTCTATAGCTTCCATGAAGGGGTGAGACTTGTAAACTTTTCATTTTCATTTATCACAAACACACTTTCTCTCTCTAGAGAAGTGTGCTTTTTGTTTACTCTCTCCCTCTACTCTCTCTCTCTCTACAAACATGACTAGCTTTACTTGGTTTGATTCACCAAGACCACCGGATCTATAATTCTTTATTTCTAACAAGTGGCATCAGAGCCTAGGTTGCGTTTTTGGGTCGGATTACGATTTATGGTCCAGTTGGTCTTGTTTTTTTATCATTAAATTTGTCACATAGTATTGTATCATGTGTTTTGTTGTCTCGGTTACTGTTCATTCGTGGGTATACTGATGATTAATTTTCGTGTGTCTTTTCCTTGTGAAAAAGTCATGAAAATGTTTATATTATGGTTGTTATAAGTTCTGTGTCTCATATCTGGTTTGATCATATCTATCTGCTATTTTTTGTGCTTAAAAGACCATTTTTTAGAAGAAACAAATATGGGTTTCTTGGTAGCGTTTTGGCCAAAAAGACAAAACCAGATCTAGAATTTCAAGAAAAAGTACAAAAGTACGACTGTGACAGGTTGCGTTTTGGTACTGCGTTTTGCCTCTTACTGTGTTTTTGTGTTGTGTTTTGATCATTGAAGACCTTTACTTAGCACATCTAAACGTTATGCTGCCAAAATTTTCTCAAGAATTGCGTTTTGTCTCATGTTAATTGTGTTTTGCTCTTATTGCGATTTGTCTCAAGTTCAAGCTTGCGTGGGGGGGGGGGGGGGGGGGGGGGGGGGGGGGGGGGGGGGGGGGGGGGGGGGGGGTTTGTGGGTGTTGCGTTTTGATAGCGACTCGTACTTCCTGCGTTTTGGGTGTTGCTTTTTGGTCTCTTGCGATTTGTTAATTGCGCTTTGGGTGTTGCGACTTGCCTACTGAAGACCAATTATCAACAAATCTAAACAAAACGCTGGCCAAATTGATTCTTGGTTGCGATTTGTTAAAAACTCAACCCAAACCGAGTCAACTCGGTACTTAACCGAGTTGACTCGGATCAACTCAACTGAGATCATCTAACCGGTATTTACCGAGTCAAGGTCGAATGAAATGGACAAGAAAAGTAAGACAGACTCATATTAAAGACTCATAACAACAATTAACAACATCAACAGCCATCTACAATCGAATACTACAATCATTCACCAAATCCATCAAACTAATCTTACAACCCACTCGTCACAACAACCATCAAATCCAACTATAACTAACCTAAACCATCGTCACACATCTCCATCCTCCAACAACAAGACCCAAACGTTAATCAAAACAATTATATGGATCTCAGATTCAATTTCATGGTGCATAATTAACCATCAGACCCTTATAAAGATCATAACACACGAAATCATTATCTTCATTGATCTATGAGAAACACATGTTCTCCTTTTATATCCGAAATTAAAGATTGAGATTTAACAAATATGTTAATCTCAACCTTTGTTTCGTTTTAAGACACACAAAAACGAAATTCAAACTTACCCGAGACCTCTTTAACAAGATCTTGAAGCCATGATTATTTCATCTTCAAGTTCACACCTCTGGGTACGAATCTTAAAGGTTCGGAGTGTCAGGTTGTATCAAAAGACAATAATTTATTGTTGTTTTGTGTATCCTTGTTCATGTACTATCGTGTGCTAAGGATATAATATAGAGTATTGATTCTTGTTGCTGCTGCTAAGATGAACAAGAGAAAATGGGGACGATGTTATTTGTGATTAGCGTTAAGTTAGGATTGAGGAGTTGGATCTGCGTTTTTTTTTTGGGGAGAGAAGTCACAAATATTTTGTGACTGCGGATATGATAATTGTGATTAGGGTTAAGGTGTGAGAAATTTAGGGATATACTTGGTGTTATATATCTCTAGGTTTATAGTTTGTGATGGGTTTAATCCATAAAACTGGTTTATGGGCTGTGTGGGTAAAAGGACACGAAATTTTCAGCCTCATTGACTATCTCTGATATGGTGGGCCGAGTTCTTTGAGTAATGGTTAATTTGGACTGTCTGTTATATCTTGCTATGATGAGCCGAGTCTTTCTAGTTGCAAGATTTTAATGATGGGCTGTGAATCAATCTAAATATTTCACGTATGACAAGGTGGGCAGTGTGTATATGATTTAAACAAGCATGTTTACCCGCGCGTTGCTGCGGGACGTTAATTTTTTCGCGCATAGTTGCGGGTTTAATTGTTTTTTTCTATTTTTTTTATTTTATGCAGGTTTATTATTTCTGGGCTTATGTTTAATAGTTGTTTTTTTTATATGAGGACTTTGAGTAGAGCCTCATGGCGCGGGTAATTTTTTGATCTAAAAATTTTTTTATATTTGGCGTATTATACAAAAAAAAAGTGGCCCATCATAACTTAGCATGAACTTAAAAAACACGTCGTATCACTTTATTGTGCCGAACAAATTTTTTTTTTTTATATTATTTTGTGCGAGGTTTATTTTTTGTCTTATGTTAATTTAATAGTGGATTTTTTTATATAAGTCAGTACTTTGTAATTTTCATTTTTTATTTTGTGTCAAAGTTATTTTTTTTTGTATTGCGTATTTAAAAAAAAAATGGGCCGGCCCAAACTGGGAGCCCATTGGGCCGAACACTGTTCATATTACTGTAACACGACGTATGAAAAAAACGACGTCGTAACACTTTTTGTTGCGAACCATATTTTTTTTGTAATATTATTTTTGTGTCGGTTGTTTTTTTTTTATATGAGCCTTATGTGTTGAGCCTCAGACGCATTGATTTTTTGATATGTATAAGTCAGTACTTTTGTAATGTTTCTTTTTTTTTTGTGTCGAGTATTTTTTTTTTTGTATTGCGTATTTAAAAATAAAAAAAAAGTGGGCCGGCCCAAACTGTGAGCCCATTGGGCCGAGCACTGTTCATATTACTGTAGCACGACGATTAAAAAAAAAAGTGGGCCGGCCCAAACTGGGAGCCCATTGGGCCGAACACTGTTCATATATACTGTAGCACGACGTAAAAAACGACGTCGTATTACTTTTGTAATGTGATCTATATGAAGATTACCTTCTTTCTTTTCATGTCCGAAAATAAAGAAACAAATATAACAATCATGTTACTTTCTCTCTTTGTTTTGTTTGACTCTCAAAACAATCACATAAATTCAGTACCTACCCGAGATTAAGATCTTGAAGCCATGTTCACTTCATCTTCACTTCGAAATTGGTTGAGGTGACTGAGATTAATTTGAAGTTTGATGTGCTAAAGATGTATGAGTTTTATGGGGTTTGATTTTTTGAAGAAAGAAAGAGTGGGTTCTCGTTTGATTATCATGAGATGATGATATTTTGAATTGGGTTGTTGCAAACAGAGATAAGATTTAAGAATAGTTTTCTTTATCCACACTTGTTTGATGCCGATTTGAGTGTGAATGAGATGAAGGTTGGGTACAGATTTGGGGAGGAGTTATAGATGGTAGGCGAATGATATGATGTTAGGTTTAATTGCGGAGAGAAATTAGGGATTGCTATAACATATATATCCCTATTTTTCTTATGGACCGGGTACAAGTAGTTTGCACTAGATCATGGCATAGATTTGATTAAATGAGCCGAGTACTCTCAAGTATCATGGGCCTAGTTCTCTAAAATGTGTTGAGTTATGTTATTGGGCCATAATTTATTGAACAAGTGTGCCATGGATTATTAATTGGTGATGGGCTGTGTACTGTTTATGATGGGCCGGATAAAATAACTAGTGTTGATATATCAATTTTAACTAATATGAATTTTTAGTGGTATAATAATTCATGGGTTAAAATTTTGGTATAGTTGGTGGTTATCGGCTATGTTTGGAATTAAAAATGACAAAGTGATTAATTTTTTAAGTGACGAGACCGGGATCAATGATTTATAAAGAATCATGGAACTTAATGGCTAGATTTGGAATTAATTTTTATAAGTGACTACGGAATTGATCGGGTATCACTTATTTGAGATTGAAGTTGGATTTCACGAAGGCGTGTTCTTATTTTATCTTGAAGTCGGGGTTGGTTGGATGCATGACTTTCAATGATAACTTGCTTGTGCTTAAGATTTAAGTTGAAGACTTGGTTTATCTAGTTTCCAGAAGTCGGGGTGGATGGTTGAAGACCTGGATTACTATCACTTAAAGGAGTTACATTGTAGTACTCAGTGTCACACGCTGAAGACGATGTGGATAATCGCAAGAGGTGATGAAAGTCTCATGCCTCTTAGGTGAGAGTATAGAGTACTTAGAGATTTGCTTGGAGCACAAATTCTCTACATCGTTCTTCCAACATTAGTGCAAGCTTAAGTCACAAGAACGGGGAATTCTACTTCAGTTTCAAGTTTGGTATATCGGGTTTACTCCATCAGTGGTCACTTCATATAGCCTACATAAAGGGTGGTAAAGATAGTCAGAGAGAGTTAACGAGTAGAGATTTGATCGGCAGTTGATTCTTACAGGATACATTTGAGCGAATTTCATTCTTCTCACAAAATTTCAAGTATATGTGCGCACAATGTGTTGCTGATTCTGAGGTATCAAAACCAGCAAGGGGGAAGGAGACATACATCTAAACGCACAACGAGTGCACATGATGAACTTCATACCTTTTCCTTGTTTAAGGTCATTCCGGGAAGACAAAAGTCATAACCACAGATAAAATCAGTGTTGTAACTCGCGGCTTTTGGTGTATTATTCCAACTACATGGGGGAAGAGATGTAAGAAACAGTTTCTGATGATAAAAAAGGTACACAATTGTATGATGATTCCTCCAGTTAGTCAGTATCCTACACAAAGAAATGTGTGAATCCGGGACGTACTTGATTTTTATGGTACTGTTTTGGTGTTGTCATTTCGACTACATCCGGTACTTAGTTGTTTTTATGGTACTGTCTTGGTGTTATCATTTCGACTACATACAGGATAAATTGCTTTCACTCGGGACTTAGTTGACTTTGGTGAAACAATTTAAATGTGTTCATCCGGGACGTACTTGATTTTTATGGTACTGTTTTGGTGTTGTCATTTCGACTACATCCGGTACTTAGTTGTTTTTATGGTACTGTCTTGGTGTTATCATTTCGACTACATACGGGATAAATTGCTTACACTCGGGGCTTAGTTGACTTTGGTGGAGCAATTCTCATCTGCAATTTCTTGAAGGGAGAAAAGTGCATTTTCGGGTCTTAATTGATTTTGAAGCTACGTTTTTGACTTTATTAATGGGATTGAGTGTGTACTTTGTGTTTTTGGGCTTCATATAATGAGACTAATTGCATCACTTCAACTACAGAGGGGAAGTGATCTCTTGACACTTTTGGTATGCATCACTTCAACTTCCAGTGGGAAGAAAAGTGAGAAGATTATTCAAGCGCGAGAAGATACGTTGCTGATCTATTTGATGATCCCCTGATCGAATAATCACTATGCTTATTCTTAAAAGGAGCAGCAATATTTGACGTGGTTTGCTACTTATTCCGCTGTGCACTTAATTATAATCATTCTAAGCTTTACGAAAATCAGAGAACGCTCACAAAAGTAAGGATTTGTCCGTGTTTGTGGAGTTAACAATCAAAGCTTCCAAAATGAGGAGGCTCAAGATGAGACAAATATTCAGGAGCCTCGAAAGCTTTGGTGGTGAAAGTTTAAGAGATGTTTGACTACATACTTCTACATAAGAACATAATGAGTATCTTCATTTCCGGAATTCAGGGTTGACATCATCCTTAAATTTGTATAATATATCTTGTACATTATTAAGTAGTGTATCTTTATGTGGTTATGTGTCAGTGTATAAAATTTTCATGAGTTTTTCATTAAACTCAAAATCCTTCAAAATTCTTATACCTGACACTAACAAATTCCCTCAGTAATTTGAGGGGGAGCATTAATATGTTCCAATATCGGCTTGTATTTAATCAGACTACATTTTCTCCCAAATTTTCTAACATATTTAAATCAATTGAGATCCTAAATCTTAAAGGGTTTGAAATTTTTGATCAGGGGAGAGAATGTGATTTAAATATTAAATCTGATAAAATGTGATCTATTAAGACTCAAGCAGGTACTCCTCCCTCCATGTGCCAAACAATTTCGAATATCGACGCACATGTTGAGGGGAAGCAGTTTCATGAATCAAAATAAATATGAGTACAATGCTTTGATGTTACATCTGCCCGTACTTGGATTTGTCTTCCAAAGTGGTTTTATGGCGGAGAAACAGTACCAAAAGACAAAGACCGTATTAAACTTAATCGGAGTTATAAGGATGGTATGGTTAGGTACATGTTCCCATGATCCTGCCAGAGCCGGAGGGATCTACCCAATTACAATCCACAGTTTAGGGTAGAAGTCCTTAGGTATGATTAAAGGAAGAAAGTGAGAAATAAGGAATAGTGGCCTGACATAGATGGAGCTAGAACTGAAGACATACCTAACAAGGTAACCATAGTAATGAAGTCTCGGTAAGCACTGAAGGGGTTGAATAATGAAAAAAAGAATTTATAGATAAAGGTAGAAAAGAAGACAGCCTCCTTTAACATTAGGCATGAGACAGTTCAAACATATCTAATAGAACCACATGGTTGATTGCTGACATTTGAAGACAAGTAAACATGGACCCAGTGATACGCCACAACCTCCCCAGCCACTCAAGATCCCTCAAAGGATTCTTGTTTCATTTCTTACGGAGATTAATACATTTTTATCGTCTCTCTCACTCCGAATTCGACGATATTAACAAAGGTGGCAGTCAGCTCCACCTCGCGACTACTAAAACCAAAAATGGCACTATGAGTCTAGAGCCATAAGATCATCGTAAATCTCATTAGAAACGAATACAAACCTAGGCTTGTGCATGCACACACTTGTGACACAAGTAAAGATCTTAAGAGTCCTACGCATTATCCTCATGGTATTGCCAGAACATCTGAGTGATATGAAAGTACTTACAATAAAGATGGAAATCCTTCTAGAGCCAACATCAAACAAGCTCTTGGTAGGTGACATATGAGATCCCCTTGAGGATCAAACTTGTGACAACTAGAAAGAAACGATGGTGCGATTCTTTATAAATCAAACTTGTTCCAGGCAGTGAATTGACGAGTAGTTTTTGAAAAACCATTCGATGTGCTCAACAACTGAATTTTCAAGCACATTGACTGTGTATATATTTTAAAACAAAAGTGTTTCTGATGAAAATTGATTCTTATATTATTAAACCTTTGATGTGTCACAAAAACCTCTTTCTTGAGTAGCACGTGACTGATTTTCAAATCAATTTCTCAATAATCAGTGGTTTAATCCACTGGTTCACTCATTCCGTGCTTTGTCCTACTTGAGACCCTCCGGGTTAGACGGCCTAGCGCAGCTGCGAACCAAGAAGTCTTTATGGACGACTTCTCGGTCTTTGGGAATTCATTCAGAACTTACCTCTCCCATTTGGACAAGATGCTTAAACGGTGTGAAGACACCAATCTTTGTCTAAATTGGGAAAAGAGTCACTTTATGGTCAATGAAGGAATTGTCCTTGGCCATAAGATTTCCAAGAATGGGATTGAGGTTGATAAGGCTAAAGTTGATGTTATTGCTAAGCTACCTCATCCGACCACCGTCAAAGGAATTCGGAGTTTTTTGGTCACGCCAGGTTTTATCGTAGATTTATTCAAGAGATCTCGAAAATAGCCCGGCCGATAACCAGTCTTCTTGTAAAAGATACTCCGTTCTTCTTCTCCAAAGAGTGTATTGAAGCTTTCCAAACACTTAAGAAAAAATTGACCGAAGCACCAATATTAGTTGCCCCCGATTGGGACCTACCTTTTGAGCTCATATGTGACGCGAGTGATTTTGCAATAGGTGCGGTCTTGGGGCAATGTAAAACAAAACATTTCTAGCCTATACACTATGCAAGCAAAACTATGACCGATGCTTAAGCACTTTACACCACGACGGAAAAAGAATTATTAGCCGTGGTGTATGCTTTCGAAAAATTCCGATCCTATTTAGTCTTATCAAAAAGCATAGTGTATACGGATCATTCGGCTCTAAAATATGTTTTTGCAAAACAAGATGCTAAGCCAAGATTGCTCCGGTGGGTTCTCCTCCTTCAAGAATTTGATATCATCATCCGTGATAAAAAAAAGGGCCGAGAACCTCGCCGCCGACCATTTGTCCCGATTAGAGAATCCTCACCAAAGTATGCTCGATAAAAAAGAAATAAATGAAATGTTTCCACTTGAAACACTTAGTATGGTATCTTTTCGTAGTGATTCTAGTACCCCATGGTTTGCTGATTTTGCAAATTACCATGCGGGGAATTTTGTGATTAAAGGGATGTCGTCCCAACAAAAGAACAAGTTTTTCAAGGATGTTAAGCACTACTTTTGGGATGACCCCTTCTTGTTTTAAATCTGTGTGGATCAAGTCATCCGACAGTGTGTTCACAGCCAAGAAGCCATTGATATTTTTAAGGCTTGCCATAATGGACCTGCCGGGGGACATCATGGCTCGAACTACACCACCAAAAAGGTGTTTGACTCCGGTTTTTATTGGCCCCCAATCTATCGTGATGCCCATGACTTAGTCAAATCATGTGACTCTTATCAACGTCAAGGGAAAATCTCGCAAAAAGATGAAATGCCTCAAAATGCCATCCAAGTTTGCGAGATTTTTGACGTATGGGGCATCGATTTTATGGGACCATTCCCGTCTTCACGAAGGAACAAATACATACTCGTGGCGATCGATTACTTGTCTAAATGGGTTGAAGTGAAAGCGCTCCCCACTAACGATGCCCGAGTTGTTGTGAAAATTTTAAAATCTCTTTGCTCGGTTTGGAAATCCTCGCGCTATCATTAGTGATCGCGGTACGCACTTTTGCAATGACCAATTCGCAAAGGTCATGCTTAAGTACTGTGTCACTCACCGCCTTGCTACCGCGTATCATCCATAAACTAGTAGGCAAGTGGAAGTCTCCAACCGTGGTTTGAAAAGAATCTTGGAAAGGACCGTAGGCGATAACCGTGCCTCTTGGTCGGATAAATTAGATGACGCGCTATGGGCCTTCCGTACCGCTTTCAAAACACCCATCGGGTGTACTCCTTACAAGCTCGTGTAAGGAAAGTCATGTCATCTACCGATCGAGCTCGAGCACAAAGCCTATTGGGCCTTGAAGCATGCAAACTTTGACCTTAAGTCCGCGGGTGATAACCGGAAAGTTCAACTCAATGAATTAAATGAACTTAGTGATCAAGCCTATGAAAACTCTTTGATCTACAAAGAGAAGAAAAAGAAGATCCACGACTCTAAAATCAAAAACCGCGTTTTCAACGTTGGTGACCGAGTCCTTCTTTTTAATTCTCGATTAAAGATTTTCTCGGGTAAACTTAAAACCCGTTGGACCGGACCGTTCACCATTGCCTAAGTTTTCCCATATGGCACCGTCGAGTTATCTCAAACCGACGGGCCAAATTTCAAGGTGAACGGCCATAGACTTAAGCACTACTTTGGAGGGGACATACCAACCGTGGTTGTCCTGGATCTCCAAACTTTCCCCAAGGACCAATGAATTCGGGGTCGAGTCGAGTTTGTGACTCGGTTAACAAAAACAAGGCGCTTCATGGGTGGAAACCCATGCTTATCCATAGTAGTAGTATGGTAGTTTATTAGTAATGAATACGTGTGTTGTGAGGAGGCTCGCCTCTTTTATTTTTCGTGTTTTGTGTTTTGTTTTTGTATGTCCAGGATTGCCTGGATTTTGAAGTCTCTCGTGCTCGTAGTTTTGTCCTTCGTTCACTCGAGCTTAAATCCTCAGCTTCATCATGGGAATCCAATATCCAAATCTTATCGACTAACGTTTATCTTTGAGCATACTTAATAAACGGCTTTAGATTTACTTAGAGACCCTTCTTTAAACATTGAGGACAATGTTCAGTTCTAGTATGGAGGAGGATCTATCGATTTGATTGTGCCTGCAGCCGTTGTTTTCACGTAATCCCGTTTTTACCACCAAAAATACCAAAAAAATGAAAAATTTTAAAAAATTTCAAAAACAAAATAAGTGTTTTGTCACAATTTTGACTTTCCTGCTGGGTAGAATAAGAATAAATTTTGACTCGATCGAGCGTGTTGAGCTCTAGCTTGTTCCTTAACTTTTAGACTAAGCTTTCGCGGATCTTTTTACTAAAGATTTTAAATTCGCGAAGAACGAAAAATGATAGAGTTAAGTATGAGTTGGATGCTAAACAAGGATTAGTTGGAAATCTTAAGAGCTCATAAGTGTAGTTTGTGGCTTTTCTCTCCCATAAGCTTCTAACCGGACTAATAATACGTGCTCTCTTCGAAAATTAAACTTAAATCAACAATTTTTGAAGTATAGTCGATATCAATAATTTTAGTTCAAATTTATACTTAAATTTTCTAAAAAGAAATTTTCTCTATATCATGGTATTATATGTTAAAAAAATGATGAAAATGTGGTAATAATAATAAATTATGGGTTGATAAAAGTTTACTGCATCTTGTCGGCTCACAACCGATGTTGTAGTCTTCTAAATAAGGCACATAGTAATTATCCGAGACTGATAAAAGTTTGCTGCATCTTGCCGGCTCACAACCGATGTTGCAGCCTTCTAAAAGGTCGAGGATTTCATTAGTTTAAAGGATGTGTAATTATATTAAGTGTAGTAAATGTGATTTAATAAATATAGGGAAAATCTCTTTTTCTTAAATTTAAAAATGCTTTTGAGCTAAAAATATTTCGTTTTAAGTTGTGATTTTATGTATATACGGGAAATCCAAGGGTGTTGAAACCGAAGGTCCATGAGTCTCGATACTAGTCTCTGTGGGGTATCAAAGGCCTGGTCACTTAGCCGCAAGGTTGGGATATGCTGAGATGAAATTCGCTACATGGGATGATCTCGCCTTCAAACTTATTATTCTCGGGTGGAACGTGAAGCATATAAATTTTGCAAAACGTTGGTCCATGGTTGAAATTCGAAATGGCACATTCACCTAAGATATAATAATTGTCGGGAGCAAAAAGTTTCACAAGGTACATGTATGAGTAATGTTAGCATCTTAACTTATATTTAACGGTGATTTCGTTTTTAAGCTTGGTTTGGGATAAGTGAAAAGTCAGGAACGATGAATTTATCCTTTTTGGGGCATTTTAAGATGGGAATGTTTCTTGTTCTATGATCCCTAAAAGTTAAAAAATAATGAAATTCAAACATGTTAGTTAGTTCCTTGGAATGAAAAGTACAAAAAAAATGATAAGAAAAAGGAAAAATACAAAAATATGTGCGGTAATAAGTGTTAATATTTAAAAATGGTAAAAACGGGGATTTTCAAAGCTATTGATTCTTTAATTCCCCTCGATGAACACTTAGCTACTTTTCGAGGTAATTAGTCAAGGGGAATTGAGATTCTTGGTTTTCTAAAATGTTTACGTATAGCATTGCGTGAGGACACGGCAATATCTTAGTATGGGGGATTTTGGTGTGCTTAATTACACATACCATTTACCTAGGAAACGTGCTTAAAAGAATAAAAACATACCAAGAATACATTGTGTTTGTGTGTTTTGCATTTGTATTGTCCAGGTAACGGATATCTAAGAAAAGGACAAAAACAGAGCTAAAATAGACAAAACTGAGCACGGGAATGGAAAGAGCGCAAAAAGTCAAAGTCAAAGTCAACACCGAGAAGTCAAAGTCAAAACCGAAGCCGAAACCGAAGAAATACTTAATGGGCCAACCCACACCCATCTAGTGGGTCGGGACAGCCCATTAAGCATTTATATCAAAGACTTAATAAGCCTTAAACATAATAAAATCCCCAAAAACGCTTATTTAATAAACTAGCCCAAAACCATTTAACTTAGCCCAATTCCCTTTTAACAACCGTTAAGCCCACAACAACTTAACTGTTAATTTTGTTAGTCCCTCAAGGACCATCCATGCAAGCACACTATAAAACTTGAGGGGCTGAAACTGCCAACTCCCTTATACGTTCGACACCACAGGACCATCCATGTTATAAATGTATAAAACTTGAGGGGCCATTTTTGTCAAAACTACAAACCTTTACCCTGTTTATACCAAAACAGAGATACAAACGAAAAAACCACTCTTGGCGCCAAATTACTATTCCTGTGTTTTCTCCCCTGAACCCCGACAACCCCACGACAAAACCATCACCCTCCCCTTTACCCCACTTCACATGGGCCAATTGCCATGTTGGCAAACCCACACAACCTCATTAGGCGATGAACAGGACAAGATATCAAGGGACCAGATCATCCCCCTTTGTTAGCCTCAATTTATTGAGTCGAACAAGGAAGCTCGGTCACTCTACGATGGAGCTTCGGTCTTTAATTAGTTAATGTTGTAACAGGACAGGGACGAAGAAACAAGAATGATGAAGACAAGTCAAGATATTTTTAGTTCGGCTATATGGCTCAATGTAAGCCTTTCAAAGGCATCTAGCTTAGTCTTTTCAGCTTAAAGTAGTTTAGCTTATGTCTTTCAAATCTTGTAATGTTTTTTTAAATTAATGAAAATCTAAGTTTTTAAGTCTCAAATTTCTGGTTTCAAGTTTTTATTTGTTTTGTGTTTTCAAAAGTGTTTGATAAGTTCTCATAAGCTTTTTGATATCAAATATAAGCTGTTACTTAATTTACCAAGCGGCTTTTCATAGTTTGTAATGTTTTTAAGCTCTTTTTCATAAAATCATTCAATTGTTTAAATATCACTGGCGCATGGTAAATCTTGGATGGTCATAGGTTTGTGCTTTGTGGATATGCTATAGGTGGTTATAAGCTGAATTTTGGTGTATTCTCTTTCAAAAGCTAAGGACATTGTAAGAATTCATAATTCGCAAAATTTTAGTGTAAACCGCTTTTTTGCTTATTTAGCTTTATTTCTGCTTATGCTTGTTTATCTGCTTATATTAGCTTTATTATAGTGTTTAGTTTTTTTTTTCTTGCCACTTTAAAAATAAAATATAAAATAAAATAAATTTTTTATTAGGTTATTAGTTTAAAATCAATTTGTGAAGTTTTTATAAATATCTGTCATTTTAGCTTAAAAAGTAGCATAATCTGTTCTTGCTTATTCTAGTGCTTATTTTAGTTGAAATCTACTTAATATTGATAGTATAGCTTATTGAACATCTGGTCTTTACAAGTTATAGCTTAAATCAGTCTTAATCAAGTTTAAATGTTAAAATCAGATTTTAAAGGAGTGTTTGGTTTAGTCAGTTTCACTCACTTCGGGGGAGATTGTTAGCCTCAATTTATTGAGTCGAACAAGGAAGCTCGGTCACTCTACGATGGAGCTTCGGTCTTTAATTAGTTAATGTTGTAATTAAATATTATCGGGAATCGGGCTCGATAGATAATCTAATATTGTATATGTTTTGGGTTTAATCCCAAAGCAAAACCCGAGCCCGGGTCCTAGTTATATATCCCGCGCGTCACATTAAATGTGTAGGGGTATATATATATTTAGATATTTTCTAAAATATCTAAATATATATATAGATATTTTCATATGAAAATATCTAGTTTTAGTTTTATAATTTCACAAAATATATTTTTTTCTTTTCTCTCTCAACTCTCTCTCTACTCTCTCTCTACATTTCGCCTCTCTCTCTATCTCTTTTCTTGGATTCGGGTTTCGTGTTTTCAAGTGGAAGTATTAATCGGGTTCTACACCCTTGGTGACCAAAAAAGATTAATAACAATGATGATAATTTGGACTTCCTTCACACAAGAAACACACCTTTGGTTTTATCACACAAAAGAAACACAATGGGAAAAAGACAAGAAGATGAAGACCAAGTCCAAGAATTCTAGTTTGGCTATACATAGGCTCATTGTAAGCCTTTCAAATGCATCTAGCTTAGTCTTTTCAGCTTAAAGTAGTTTAGCTTATGTCTTTCAAATCTTGTAATGTTTTTTTAAAATTAATGAAAATCTAAGTTTTTAAGTCTCAAATTTCTGGTTTCAAGTTTTTATTTGTTTTGTGTTTTCAAAAGTGTTTGATAAGTTCTCATAAGCTTTTTGATATCAAATATAAGCTGTTACTTAAGCTTTACAAGCTTTTTCCTATTTTGTAAAGTTTTAAGCTCTTTTCACTTAAAATCATTCAAATTGTCAAGATATCACTTGGAGCATGGTAAATCTTGGATGGCCATGGGTTTGTTCTTATGTGGATAAGCTATAGGTTGGTTATAAGCTGAATTTGGTGCTAATTCTCTTTCAAAAGCTAAGGACCATTATAAGAATCATAATTCTCATTTTTAGTGTAAACTGCTTATTTGCTTATTATAGCTTATTTCTGCTTATTGCTTGTTTGTATCCGCTTATTTTAGCTTATTATAGATGTTTAGTGCTTAAAATAATTAGGTTATAGTTTAAAAATCAATAGTGCAAGTTTTATAAATATCTGTCATTTTAGCTTAAAAAGTAGCATATATTCCGTTCTTGCTTATTCTAGTGCTTATTTGTAGTTGAAATCTACTTAATATTGATAGAATAGCTTAGTTGTTTAATATTTTTAATTAATTTTCTTTTTTGAAATTTTTAAAAAGTCATTTAAAATTAGTAAATTAATTCAGAAAAATACAAAAAAATAGTTTTTAGTTTTAGAATTAATATTTTGAGGTTTACAAAGTTTAAAAACATTTTTATCATTTTTAGATTTTAAATTTCATTTTTTAGCTTTTAATTTAAATATAGAAATTACTTTTAAATTACAAAAAGTCATTAAAAATATTTTTCTGAGTTATTATCATATTTTAGACTTTTCTAAAAGTAGAAAATCATTTTTTAGAATTTTTTGGTATTAACTTGTCATTTTCTAGAATTTTAATTGATTAAATAGGTTTTTAATTCATAAAAAATTATTAAAAAGTCAAAAAAATATAAAACTTTTTTAGAAAATTTTCTTTTGTCATTTCTGAGGTTTACAAAAAATATCTTGTGTAGGGTTAAAATTTGAATTAGTTGATAATTTAGACGCGTTTTTAAGATTCCTAGTTTTCGTTTTTCGCCTTAAGTTATTAAATGCCTTTCCTTTTTTGCTTTCTAATGCCTTATTTTGCTTTCCCGTAGTTTTAAGTTTAAATTCCCGTGCTTTTTTATGTTTTTCCCATAGAATTTAGAAAACAAATCCAATTAAAATCTTTGTTATTTAAACATCAAATATCAAACCGATTCTCGACTCTCCATTTGTATTCCTCGTCGGGAAAATGACCCGGGAATATCACACTACTCGGATTTCATTGATTTTCTTTCTTTAGACCTTTTCAAGGGTCACTTGATTTGGTTTGGTTAATATAAGTAGTATATTATATATATTATTATTTATATGTACCTAAAGTGAGAAATCATTAATTGACAACGGATTAATTTAGAATAATAACTATTATTATTCACGGATTTAAACATGCAAATATAGGATAAAATTTAAGATAAAAATAAAAAAAATATCAAGTATCATTATCATAAAATAAATTGTTCAAACATCCTTTATCCAAATACTAAACACAGATCTACATGAAACTACTAGCTAAACGAAGTCCCATGCTCCTAGCATGTTGAGTAAGCTTTCCTTTAGACAAAGCCTTCGTAAAAGGATCAGCCAGATTGTAATCTGTGTGAACTTTAAGGAATCTTATTTAGCCCAGTGCAATACTCTCGTGAACATAATGATATCTCCTGTGGTAGTGTATGGCGCCTTTCAGAACTCTTGGTTCGTTAGCAAAATGAAGTGCGGCTAAATTATCGCAAAACATTTTAATAGGTTCGTTTATTGTTGGTACTATACCAAGCCCTGAAATAAACTTCCTAATCCAAACATCATCCATCGCAGATTCCGAAGCAGCTATGTATTCAGCTTCTGTAGCAGACATTGCAGTAGTACTTTACTTGGAGCTTTTCCGGTCCACTGTGCCTCCATTCAAAATGAAGACATATCCTATCTGAGATTTTGTATCATCTCTATCTGTCTCAAATCTAACATCGCAGTAGCAGTCAACTCAAAGTTCAGCTTTCGGATTTCCACCATAAACCAAGAACATATCTTTAGTATTTCTTAAATACTTAAGAATATTTTTCACTGAAGTCCAGTGAAGTTCACCAGGATTCTGTTAAAATCGGCTTGTTATATTTTGCGCGAACGCAACATCAGGTCTAGTGCATCTTACAACATACAAAATGGATCACACAGCCGAAGCATAAGGTACATTTTGCATACGCTTCACCTGTTTAGGAGTTGAAGCACCTTATGTTTTGTTCAAGTCAAGTCTTTCTTGTAGGGGGTATGACCCCGTTTGGAATTATCCATTTTATATCTCTTTAACATCTTATCCATGTAAGCATTTTGACCAAGTCTAATCAATCGCTTTGACCTATCTCGGTAGATTTTGATTCCAAGAATAAATGCTACTTCCCTTAAATCTTTCATAGCAAAACACCTTCCAAGATAATATTTACACTTTGTAAACTTAGAATGTGATTTCCCATGATGATTATGTCATCAACACACAATATGAGGAATGTAACATTACTCCTACTAGCCTTTTGATATGCACATGGCTCATCAAGA
>BQNB010070328.1:0-33164 GCA_026074375.1 Tanacetum coccineum
TCGTCACTACCTTGTTTAGTAACCCTTATTGTTGAAACTACATTACACCATTAGTCCTTACAACTTATAAATCATCCAGTAGTCATCAAAAATGAATCGTTTGTGCACCGTTAGTCCTTAATTAAGTTTTGATCAACCGTTAATCCTTTCAAGCTCAAAATTTATGCACCGATCATTATTTTAGCTCAACAAATCGTTAACGAAAGCTCAAGTTCTTAAACAACAACAACGATTTCTACATCAATTCATTTTTGTTTTATGGTTTCTTTTTGATTTTGTAAAATCCCGCAAAAGATACGATTCTTTTCTCGGTTTTAATCAAAGATATGTAAAATCCCGTGAACATTAATTGATTTAAATCCACAACAACAATCACTTTACCTGCTTAAGATCCTATAAAACATTTTCACTTCAATTTTCAATAAAATGGAAACGAAAGATACTTTATCTTCGTGTTCGGATTTAGATGAACAAGAGATACAACAACTGGAAAAGCATGCAAAGGTTTTGAAAGAAAACTCCTTGAACAAATTGAATGCACTGCAAACAACAATTCAACATCTATCAAGTTCCAACTACTTAATGTACAATGACTTTAGAGATACCGACTCTTTGAGGCAGACGAAAGAACTTTTAAGGATGTGTTATCTTGAAACATGCAGAATTTAGAAAGCCAACTCAACAAAGAAACACTTCACAAGAAGGATTCCAATTATGGTCTAAGTTTGATCAAAGTGCAGTTTTACAATTTCATACATTCAAGAGTGTTAGAGCTTTCCAATTCTAATCCACATGCTCTAGAAATAACACAAGACTTTAAAGCTTACACAAACATGGAAGCTCAAACCTTCAAGGAAACAATAATACAAAACATGAACTCCATTGAGCAATATATTGTTGAAAGAGCAAGTCATGAACAAAAGCTTCAGAATGGGTTAAAAAGGTTGAATGAAAGAAAGTTACAGATTCAAGAGTGCACGGTTCAAAAAGCATCAGATGCTAGTTCGGGAAACAATGACTGCAATAGGATTGTATCAGACAATGCGAATGTTCAAGATTTAGAGAGTCAAAGCAACACATCTGGAGATGAAAGTAGCAGGTCAAGAAATAAATGCAATGATAAAAGCACTTCTGGGGATGATACGGACATCAGCCCTACCTATGACACAGAACCAATGGTTGAGGTACCATATACTGCTGAACATAATGTGTTTGCTGTTGACACATAATGTTTTGAGCAATCTGAATCCATTAGTAACACATGTGTAGTGGAAACGGGTGATAGTAATGTCATTCCTGATTCACCGGATATGTGTGATAATGATATTCAGAATGACCAAAATGTTATAGAATATGATGATGAGCGTGTTACGCTTGCTAATTTAATTGCTAATTTAAAACTTGATGTCGAGGACAATAAAATGATTCAAAGGCAATTAAAGAAAGCAAACGCATCATTGACTCAAAATTTTTGACTGAGTGCAAATCTATTCTTGCGGAAACTAGTAGAACTCTAGGGGAATCTAATAGTATTTGGGATAGTTGCCTAGTTGCACTTCAAAATAAACAGACTGAGTTTGAGAGGTACAAGGCCTTTAATGACCGTACAGTCGATTATGACAAACTTGAACGTAAGTTAAATGAAACTTTAGGACTATTAGCTCAAAAGGACATTGACATAAAAGAAGGTTTAAAACTTAAAGCCTATGAAATTTTAGTTGTCCAAGAGAAACACGATGAGTTAGTCAAACAAAGCCTTTTAACTAAATCACATTATGAAGGTCTAGTCAAAGAGAAAACAAAGGTCATAACGGATTTGAAGCTTAAGGAAGAAAAAGATATTGACAAAATGATTTCAATGGAAAAGCAATTAAAGTTCTTGAATGAAATTGTTTACAAAAGGAATCAGTCAATCCAAACCATTCATATGTTAGCACCCAAATGCCCAACATTTAATGGAAGACCTACCTTTGCTAATCCAATGTACCTAAAAAAGGCTCAATATGAGATACTATGTTTGTATGAGATCCCACATGACCAATCTGATCCTGCAAACAGACTCGTCCCCGATAAGGAAGAGACTCTGACTCTTGAAAAAGAGAGTCGATCAAAATTGAATAAAGACTTAGTGAAACCTTTTGACTACACAAAATTAAATAGTCTTTATGAAATTTTAAAACCCCTGACCCAGGAATATCAAATACAGTTAGAACATGCAAATGAAATAAGGAAGAAAATGTAGAGAAAATCATTTGTGAAAACGAAACCAAATATTTTCAAAAACATAGATTTCTTACCAGTGTCCAAATCAATAAGCAAAAGTAGACAAGCGTATAATGTCATGACAAATAACATAAATCATCTTAGAGAAATTGTTGATCAAGCTTAGGTAAAACATTCAAACGACCATCTTCATCTTCGTGCCCTAACTGCTCATGATATGGAAATTCTGATTAAGACATGTTTGATGCATCTTGCCCTTAAGACACAGAATGATAGCTTCGTATTTGTTCATGAACTTAAGCAAGAAATGCATGCTGATTTAAAGTACGTTGAATCCCTTAAAAATGAAATTGTTGAATTCTCAAACATGTATGATATGCTCTTGCAAGAATGTGTGTCTAATGATGTTATGTGTTCTTATTTTCATTCATTATCTAATTTAGATGACAGCACTGAATTGCAATGCTTATATGTTCAAAAAATCAAAGAATGTGAATGTCTTACACAAAAGCTTTAGAAACAAACTGAATTTGTTAGTAAAGAAGTTTATACTAAGCTTTTATGAAGTTTTGCTAAATTAGAAAAACACTAGATTTCTCTTGAACTCGCTTTACAACAATGTCAAGAACAAATGAAAAATGACACAGTTTGCAAAGAAAAAGCGTCAAATGTATTTCAAAAAGAACGTGAACAATATTTCAAAATATAAAATTTGAAAGCTCAACTGCAAGATAAGAACATTGCTATAAGTGAGTTAAAGAAACTCATTGAGAAGATGAAAGGGAAGAGTGTGGATACTAATTTTGAAAAACACTCAATCTTGGGGAAACCGCCTTTGCAACCAATCAGAAATCAACCAGTGATAAGACAACCAACTGCGTATAAATCTGAATGATCCCAATTGCCAAGACATCGGTTTGCCTCCTAAGTTGGTGTGTCGCATTATTTGACAAAACCAGTCACTCCACATTCTTGGCCTCAAGTTAGGAGATCATCTTTTGCTAAGCCTAATGATGTGAATGCACCTGGCCCTTCTTGGAAAAGCCTAAAGCATGTGTCATTTCAGTCACCAAAGGAATCTGTAGGCTCAAATGACATGGTTCATAACTATTACCTAGATGAAGCTATGAAAAAGGTACAACTTCAGAATGACAAAACCTTGAATACGAAACCTAGAGTGCAACAATCTGCTAGATCACCAAACACTGCTAATGGTAACAAACCAAAACCTAGGAACTTTAATCAACAACCTAGGAATTGGCCACCATCCATGAGTAGTCGTGTATCGGATAAAACTGTTAACACAGCAAAGATACCTAGGAATCAAAATCCATTCTTGAAGTCAAATGATTTGGCATGTCTTACATGCAAAAAGTGCATTTATAGTGCTAATCATGATGAGTGCATATTGAAATACCTCTCAAAGGTGAATTCTCGTACCTCTACGCAGAAAAAGGATGTACAATCCCATAAGACAACAAAGAGATATATACCCATAGAAAAGAAAAGAGAATCTAGGAATAATGGTAGACAGATCACCATAGTACAAAGTACTTCAAATAAGTCCTCCAATGTGTATATGAAAACAACGCCTCCTAGATCTGGTCTTACATAGAAACCAACGGGTAGAATCTTTACTCAAGTTGGTCTTAAGTGGATTCCCATTAGAAAGTCAGTTGAAACCCGCTACAACACGAATGATAGTGCCTCACCATTAGAAAAGGAAACACATAATCCTAAAACTGTTATTTGTGCAAACTCTTCTTCTTTGAGTGCAGGTACTTCAATGGCTTCTGAACCCATCTCCTCAAAGGGTTCTTCTAATGTAAATTTTCTATCAGCATCTTCTTTGTATAAACATTCCATTTTTACTTATGTTAGAAAATATTTTTGAAAAAGAAAATACAAAAATATAAAATTTCAAAAAGAAAAATACAAAATTAAAAAATCTCAAAAAGAAAATACAAAATCAGAAAAACAGAAAGTTTCCAAAAAGAATCTTCTCGACATCTCTCTTGGAATCGATAACATTAATGTACCTAGAAATGTTGATTAACATCGACACGGGCGTGTAAATGAAGTTCAAACAGGAGTTTTAAATGCTTTCAAAACATGTCATTTCTAATTTTTCTCAATGGTTTATTATTAAATATCAGATAATAACCCGTTCTTGAAAGAAAAGGAAAATGTACGCTTCAGTGCATTTATCCTTAACAACGAAAAGAGAAATCTTTTCGGTCTTGAGCTATTCAACAAAACATTCAAAGTTTTGTAGCTCAAGTCAATGGCTTGTTATTAAATGACAGATAACAACCCGATCTTCAAATAAAGGAAAGTGTACACACATGTACATTTATCCTCACAACGAGAAGATAACAACTTCTCGGACTTGAGCTGACATAAAAAGTCAATTCAAAAGACATTCAAAGTCTTTTGAGCTCAAGTAACATTGTTTTTTTTCACAACACGTTGAACAAAACTTTTCAAGAATTTCTTAAAAAGTTCTTCAAAATCTTTCAAAATTATGTGTTAGACACTCCCTCCTCATGCATCTTTCAAAAGTCGAATCATTTTTTATAAGTGAATCAAATTTTGAAGGGGAGTTCTTTTTAAAAAACAATGTTCTAATGTTTTTGGATACTCTAGTTAAATTCTTCCGGTATTCAAAACATTTACACTATTCTCTTAATAACAACTCAGTAATAATGATGTCTATTCAATAGAATGTATGTTATAGGATGATTTCGTGGTTGAGCACAATTTTTCAAGAATTATTCAATGACAATTCATAATCTTTTAAAATTATGTGCTCAATAATGCTAACCCTCAATTTTATATTCATTTTACAACCTGGTATCATTTTTTTTGGTGTCAAACATATGTAAAATCAAGGGGGGGGGGGCAAGTTTATGTTCCATGTAATTCATGCTAAGTATAAAAGTTTTCCCCATGGAAGTTTCAAGATAAATTTTAATCACAATGTATTTCAAAAACTAAGTGAATTAGTATTTAAAATAAGGGGAGAAATGTAATTAAAATGTGATCTTGAAAATAATAAGTGATCTTATCGACTCAAAGTGATTGATACTTTTTGGAAAAGGTTTTATGGTTACGATCTCTTACCCAACAACATCTTAATTCATGACGATTCTAAAGTCATAAGGTGGTTAGGTTAGGTACTAGTCCTATGATCCAACCAGAACCAGAGCTATCTACCCAAGGACACTCTATAGCTAAAAATGGTAGTCCTTATGTAGGATTGGAGATGAATGAGTATAAGGGAATAATGCCGACTAAGATTGAGCTAACATTGGAACAATATAAACAAGGTGTTAGTAATGACGTCTTGGTAAGCATTGAAGGGGTTGAAGAATGAAAAAGAAATGTATGGATAAAGGGTGAAAATAAAGAAGCCCTCCCTACACCTTAGGCAGAAACCGAGTCAATACATAATCTATCAGCTTTTACAAAGATGATTTCTGATACTGAAGACGACATCATGGACTCAGTGATGCAATGCATAACCCTTCCCAGCTATTCTAGTTTCTCTCAAAAGAAACTTATCTCATGTTTCACAGAGATACACACGACTTCTATTGACTTTCTCACTCTGAGTTAGTTGATATTGAATAGGTGGCAGTCTGCTCTAGCCTCCGAGTACTAAAACCAAAACGCACTAATCGAGTCTAGAGCCAAGAGATCAATAAAATAAATCTCATTAGGACACATTCAATTACAAACACTTGTTGAACATCAATAAGTTCACAAGCTGTTAACTAGAGTCCTACGCATTATCCTTGTGATTTTGCCAGAACATTCGAGTGATACTTAAGTATTCACTGTGAAGTTGTAAATCCTGCTTGAGCCAACATCAAACAAGCTTTTGGTAGGTGACTTACGAGATTCTATATGAATCAAACTTGTGTCAACTGGAAAGAAACGATGGTGTGATTCAATGTGAATCAAACTTGTTCCAGTAAATGAATTGATGGTTTAATCAGAAAGATAGTAACTATCTGATTCACTCAAATCGTGTTGTCTTCTTTGAGACGTTCTGGTATTGAGAACTAGCAAGTACGATGAATCTAATGCATCTGCGTTAGAGGATCTAACACTTTGAGCTAGAAACCCTGTCAAGGAGATTCTTTGAATCTACCTGATCACAAGTACAGTATTTATACTGTAAAACGGTCCTACAGAACCGAAGGTTAATCTAAACAAATTCGGATGAATGGCAAAGCCATATTCGTCCATATACTATATTGGTAACTATTTTATTTTAGGATTCATAAAAAGATGGAGATGGAGATGCCTCATTCCAGCTGGAGTCGGATTCATCACCACATGCTCATGCTAAAACTACAAAGACATACTATAAGCATCAAGATTCAAGAATCATGAAAGCTCAAGTATTAAAGACCAAGACTTCCGCAAACTCTGATATTCAAGATCTTCCTTCAAGATATCAAGTCTATCAAGGGAGATTATTATCAAGCTTTCAAGATGATGCAAAGTATGAGCATGTTGGTCAAGACACAAGATCACAATGTGGCAAAGATAATCAAGACAAACAAGGAAAAGATTTAAAGATCTCGGAACTAAAGACGAATTCAAAAGACAATGACAAAGGCTCAAGATTAAAGATCACACAGCATGAAGGAACAAGCCTACAACAAAGACAGAGACCAAGACAAAGACAAGAGCTTAATGACAAAAGCAATCTCATTGATCTCATGAAGGAGTGTCATAATGAACTTACTTTGGGGGAGATTTTTATCCTCAAAATATTGAGTCGAAGAAAGAAGTTCGTTCATTAGGAATATTAGGTGATAAGGTGTCATTTTATACACTTTTTAGGGTTGTTTAACCCCCAATATCGTGTATTTATGCCCAAAATAGGTACTTAATCATTCCTTTTCAGGTATTTCTCATTTGGATGACATTTGGATGGATTACACGTGACTTGGGCTCAGTTGGAGAAGAAACGGACGAGACTACGAACCAGCATCAAGACTCTTAAAGATTTGTGCTCATAGAGCCTAGAGACGGCGTCACATATCATACACGACACCGTCACACTTCATCTAGTGACGGCGTCACACATCTCATGACGACGTCAGCCCACACCGACTCAAACGCAGATCTAGAAGATTCATTTTATGACGGCGTCATGGCTAAAACGCTACGCCGTCGCATCGATTTTCTTATATATACAAACCTGAATTTATGGTTTTGAGTGTGTAACATTAGAATAAAAAGAGGTGATGAACCCTAGTTCGTTTAGCATAAGAGATGATTTTAGGGCTTAAAAACCCTATTGTAACTCTTCTAATTCATGTTTTAATCAAGTAAGATTTACCCTATCATTCAATATGTCTATGTGTTGTTTGATCTATTGTTCTTGCTTTATTCTTAACATGCTTGGCTAAACCTATTATTGTGTTTATTTATGATTGTATGAAACCTAGAATGTAGATCTTAATGATGTTGCCTCTTTGTGATGGATGTGCACGTTTGGCTTTAGAAAACCAGCTTTCTGTCAATAATTGCTGTTGATATGTCTAGGGAAACATAATTGTATAGAAAGGATACCATCGGGTAACAGTCTTCATACTACCTTGCCCCGTAATATGGTTGATCCACTTTAATGTATTTTACATGAACTTAGTAAACTCCTAGGGCCATGTAATAGTCTTCATACTACCTTGCATGTGCGTTGCTCTAGCGGCATACTAAGTAGACGGCGGGTTCGTGTAATTCATTCATGCTTTAGGAAATAGTTACACGAATCATCACAAGTGTGACAAGGCAACAACGTTAGGAGAAACAATATAGGGAGTAATACATGATTAAATAGACACAATCTTTTATCTCATTGTTATCGCCTTTAGTTTAGTTTATTATTTAGTTTAATTAGCTAAAACCAAACCACTCTCTCCAATATATGATTTTACATGCTTTCATAAAATATAAAAATACAAAAAGAATCTTCCTTTAACCCTTAGAATTCTATTAGACCGTGATCAAGCCTTCCCAACCTATTCCTCGAGTAAATGATAAACAACCTCGAGTCTTGCCTATACTACACTACAACGATTAGATGCACTGCCTAGGGAGTTGTAAAACTTCTCATGTAGAAGTCCTACGATGACCGCACATCAAGTTTTTGGTGTCGCCGCCTGGGGAATAGTTAGGTTTTGATCATAGTTTAGCTTAGTTCTACTTGCTTGAATCCTTTCGAGTGAGAATTTAATTCTTCCACATTAGCTTTCTTATAGTCTATCTTTTCTTCGTGTTAATTGTTTCGTAACCCATTCTTGTCAACCACCATGGGAGACAAGAATCCTATCCGTACTCTAGGAGATTACTCCAGACCAAGCCACGAGGGCTATAGGAATACCATTGGCTCCCCAAAGGGAACAACGTGGTACCTCTTCGATCCGACACCATCCGGTTGGTGCAAAACGGATGCTCATTCCATAAACTACGATCCGAGGATCCAAACCAACACCTCAAGGATTTTCTCAAACTAGTAGACTCACTTGACCTTGATGGTGAAAACAAGGAAAGAACGCGCCTGCCTTTATTTTAATTTTTCCTATGCGATCAAGCTAGCAATTGGCTTGAACGCCTTCCTACAGGATCCATATCTACGTGGGAGGATCTTACTACCCGATTCCTTGCTTAATTCTTTCCACCGAGAAGGACAGCAACACTTCGCAATGATATCCTGATGTTCCAACAACATCATGGAGAATCTCTATCCAAAGCATGGACTCGTTTCAAGGACTTACTCCAAAAATCCCCTTATCATGGCATCGATCTTTGGCTCCAAGTCCAAATCTTTTATGACCATGTCAATCCCATCACAAGTCGAACCATTGACCAATCGGCCGATGGTAAGCTTCGTAACCTCAACCCTAAAGAATCCTGGGCAATACTAGAGGACCTTGCCCTCTATGACAACAAGAGTTGGAATGACCCAAGGGATTTTGCTAAGCCGGTAAAGGCAATCGCATTACCTCAAGATGTCCCGAGTACATCCGACCGTCATCTAATCGAGCTCGAAACTCAAGTCCAACGCCTGATGGAAGCTCATCTTGCTCCGACACAACCTACCCAAGTGAACAAAATCACTACCTCTTGTGAAATCTGCAGTGGTCCCCATGATAGTTAGACTTGCATGGAAAACCCTGAACAAGCCTTCGTTGAATATGCGTCTTCGCGTACCGATGAAGCGGGAGGTAAGTGGTACACCTTTAAGCCTGAGCAAAATAATCTTGGTGACACATATAATCTGTCATGGAGAAGTCACCCGAAACTTAGGTGGAAACAACCTCAAAACTCCCAAAACAATTTCTCAAACCCACCTAACCGGTTCCAACCCAACGGTTCGATCTCGAACCGTCCCTTTAACAACCATCCTCAAAATTTTAATAATCAATCAAATATAGAAGGACTGGTTTCCGAATTCATGGCATCTCAGGACACTAGACTATCCAAGTTTGAAGCCGATTTCAAACAACAACAACGGGAGATGACTAACAAAATCGACAATGTACTAAAAGCCATCACCAACCAAATAACAGGCACACTGCCTAGTGATACGGTTAAGAACCCAAAACTAGGGACACATCCAGTTTTGTCTGCTCGTTCTTACCCAATTATCGATCCTCAATATTCATCTCAGTCATCCACATCAATTAACGCCATCAAGGCACATTTATACAATATTTTATCAACGTTGGTTTATTTTGAAAACGATATTTTATCAAGATATTAATTACTAAATTTATGCCTAATTATTCTTACGGCTTTTGCCCGTTCGAACAACCAAAACATAAATCTAAATAATCTGAAAATTATTAACCAATAATCACTTTTATGTCCACACTTGATTCACCAATTATAACTCACTTAGCAAGCATAATAAATCTACTCACTAATCATTCTAATTATCAAATAAGACATAATAGACATATTAAGCAAATTAAAAACTACAACTATTTTAGAATTGAAAAGAGAAAAGAGATAGAACCCGATAGAAGCGTCGAAAACAAAGTAACCTCCCAATCTAATAAACTATCAAAATACTTAAGTTTAGGTACTTAGATCATTAAACTTAAGATATTTAGTTAGCTTAATAGACCCTTAAGTTCCACGCCTCATGAGTTGAACCACTTTTACCATCACAAACTAATCTATCCTAACAATTCTTCATAATGTGAAACAAAGATTAAATTGATCCCGAACCAGTAAGACATAAACTCTAACCGAAACTAAACCACTAACCAAATAACCAAAACAAACCAAATCATCTCTTAAAACATAAGCTATTCGAACTTCTACCCAATTCCAAATCGTAACCAAATTAAGCTACGCGGTAATTAAGAAAAAAAAAGAAAAAGTTAACAATCGATTTTTAAAACCAAAACTGGGAAATTTTAGACCGTTCGAATATCAACAACAATCATTCAGAAACAATAAATCAAATACCTGGGAAACTCATACAACCATTCAATTCATAAAGCAAATGATATCCAAACTAAAACTGGGAATCTTCTTCTAAACCTTTGAAACATCAACAATTAACCAATCGGAAACACACTCCAATAATTCAAAACCAGATCCTTACACCATAAACATAACTATCCTACATCTACTCTATCTCTATCCTACTGCTACAAAAATAGAAAAGGTAAAGATAAAAACAAACGAGAATGAAAGATATCATATATAAAGTGTTGTTGTCCCCTTCTTATCCTATGCGTGCATTAACTTTAAGCAAAATACCAGATGTAGGTTTGGGCTTTTGTATCCAGGTGGGCCGAGAGCTCTTTTTACTTTCATTATAATTCTGGGTCGAGTCCAAGCTTAACTGCTGGACTGGGTTTTTGTTATAATTTATGAATAATGGGCCTGAATCCTGGTGGGATAGTTAAGTATTTAAACATGAGCTTTTAATAAATATGGGTCGGTCCTAATATTTTGAAAGGCTCAAGGCGCATTATGGCGCAAAGGGGGTAAAGAGCTTGAGGCGAGGCGCAAACCAAAGAGCGGGATTCATAAATATGAGGCGCAATAAATACATTTAGTTTTTTTATATCACATGTGATAATGTTATGCAGATTGACTAACACAAAATAACATTTGAGATACTTAATAGTTAATACATCTAACAAAGCTCACATTTAAACCCAAAATATCAGGCAAGCATGTGAAGAAACCTATCAATATTCAAGGCATAATTCCACATTTTCGTGATAATTATATAAAGAAACTACTTAATGAAGCAAAGTAAGAGATTTCAATCTAAATTTTCAAATTCCCCTTAGCCGTCATCATCTTCAAATGTGTATCCCTCTTCATTGTGATCATATTCATATGTGTCAAATTAAAAAGAGTTTAAATGTGTGTCAAATTAAAAAAGCGAAGTGTAATGAAAAACTCTAGACTTACTTGAACTCTTGAAGACATGGATGAATATGAAGAAAAATGAAGGCGGCTTATGTCATTATGTTTTATTTAATTTTTTAAATTAAGGTTATTACTTATTAGATTAGATATAAGGCTCATGTGATGGTGTCTTAATATTTAGACAAAAAGACCTAAATCTTGTTACATCTTCTAGGCGCGATTAGCCCTAAGGCATAAAATCCCAAAGCACTGTAATTTTTGTGGGATTTACGCATGTCGTGAGCCTCGATCTAAAAAAATACCAAAGGCTAGAGCCTTGAGAGACTTAGGGACTAGGCGCACCTTAGGCGCGATTTTTAAAACATTGGTTGGTCCAACCCATATAAATGGTGTCGGACCGGCCCAATAAGAGATGAAGGCACCGTCAGACTTGAATTTTCGTGCTCTTTCCAAAGGCATGATTTGGGAATTTTTCTGATTTCAACTTGATCTTGAAAAATGCGTAAACGTAGTCAAATCTTATCCGAGAGTCATCGTTTTTGCTTCATTTTTAATCCTTTGTACCTGCAAGCCATAACAACATAAAACAAACATATTTGCAATATAATTAAGCATATTTCATGGTTATTAGTCCGTTTATTAGTGTTTTTTAAGGCTAAAATGATGTGTGTTTTAGCACACATCATCCATATTTGATCAACTTGAATATTACACATGTCAAAGGATATACCTTCCATGAATCCAAACTTATCAGCTTCTGCGAGTAATGTTTACTTTCGTACTTGGCAGAAAGAAAATAACATTCTTCAACCTGCATAAACAAACACACTAATAATTACTATGACTATAACGAGATTAATGAATAAATGTTAAATTAGATTACCTTCTTTACATAACTAATTGTGTTAATAATTGTAAAATAACCTGTGTAGCAGTGTTAAATGCCCAATACATAAACTATTGCAGCTGTTAATCATAGTGAGTTGGGTTGAAAAGAGATGTTGAGGTCGTGGGTCACGATACATGCAAAAGAACTAATAACGTAGATTTTTTTTACTTTTGTAATTAAAAATATACATATGTGAAAGACTACATTCTTAAATGTGTCTAGAAGAATAAATATAACCATGCGACTCACAAACATGAAAACCCTGCATAATTAAACATATGAACTCAAAACAAAACCTAATTAAATAAAAGTAATTTATAAATTAAATTTGTTTGTAGTACCTGCCAAGTAATTCATGAAGGTAATTTCCCCGAAATGTTTTCTAGGGTTCTGGAAAAACACAATTAGAATTGAACATAATCAACAGAAAGTATGTTATTATACTTCTGCAACAAAATAATTGTAATTTACAACTAATAATTCAAAACCCTAAAAAATAACACATCAAAATGTTTTTTTAATTGTTTACCTTGAAGTGTGAGAATTGAAGTTGATATCAATTAATATTGAAGTGTGTGTTTTAGAGTAGAAGGAAACAATTATATAAAATAGCCGACTTCAATTAATTAAGATTCAAAATTTTCACCCAAAATGGAATGTGTTGAATACATTGAAATCATTTAATGGTGATTCAAAATTGAATTGGTTGATTTCAAACACTGTTTAATTTCTAAGTCCTTGTTACACACACACTATTCTAGTTTTGAAATTTTTGTTTGTTTTTTTGGAATTTTCTCTTGAATCCTTAGCACATTATTATTCATATTAACTAATTGATAACTCATTTTATCAAATAAAATATCTTGTTCATCAATCTTCTTCCTATGTTGTTTATCATTATCACAAAGAGCATAATATTTAATCATATATTGATATCTTTATTCCTTAAGTTTTGCATATTGTGCTTGACATTCTGTGTGAGTATCAATCACAACATGTTTAATTTTGACTTGATCTTGTAAAACTTCTATTGAGCAAGCAAAGCATCATTCTTTTCGTTCAACACTTTTATTTGTTCGTTTAACTCATTGCTTTTCTCCTAAAAAATGTTTACTTGATTATTCAAAACATCATTTTTTATCTTGTAAAGCTTTGTTTTGATTTTCCAAATCTTGGCTTTGTTGATTTGCTTTCTCAATACGTTTTTGACATTTAGCAATCTTGATTAAACTTAGCAATAAATTTATTAACTAACTATCTTTGTCTTTAGATACATTATGATCAACTTCTAACTCATTATGATCTTTTTGAGAAACAATATGATTTTCATCAAAAAATTTACTGGCAGTTTCAGTTGCATCATGAAAAATTTCTTGATCATCATCATTGTCCACAAATAAACCATAATTAGTAGAATTGTCATAATAATATGATGTCTTATATTGAGAATCATTTTCGGAATCATAGGAGTAATAAGATACCTCAGTAATGGTTTATTCAATAGATGGCGAGTTTTCCTTTAAATCTACAAGAATATTTTTCATTTGAGCCATGAATACCTTCTTTGCACTAAGCTCCTGATCTGAATTACTACTTGACTCCATCCAAGCTTGGTCCTCACCAAGAAGCACTTGTTCATCATTGTCTTTCTTAGCAAGTAACATCTTTTCCTTGTAGTAGTTGCAGTCCTTGACCTTTGCTTTCTTGCAGTATTTGGCAAAATGTTCTTCCTTCTTGCAATTGTAACACTTTACTTTGCTCATATCTTGTTTCTTTCCATCATCTTTTTATCATTTGTCTTTTCCTCTGACTTCATATACTCTAGTTTCTTGTTTGCTGAAGTAGATGCTGAAGAAGTTCTCAAATTTTTGTCCGTTGGTTTAGTATAATACTTCTTCCGATTAAAAGGTTTTGCTGTCAATGCGGTAATCTTTTTCAAATCACTGATATCTTTATCATCACTTCCTTCAAACTCGGAGTTAACTACAACTTCTTTATGCCTTTACTTGCTTTTGTTTTCTCAGCAACCAACGCTAATGGATCTGAAGTCACAACAACTATTTTCTTCTTATAGCCCATTGCATCATTCACATCACATTGGTTTTGCTTCAGAATGTTGTAAAGAGCATCAATATTGATATCCATTAAGTTTTTGGTTTCCGTCATCAGTATACCGTACTATTTCCATTCTAGTAGCACATTGTTCAAGACCTTGTAATTCAACTCACAATTATCTTTCTTGTAACCACACTTCTTCAAATCATTAATCATTTGTAGGTATCAAAGATAAGTATCAAGTAACTGCTCCCCTTTGGTAGCTTTGAAAGTCTCGTACTCATACAAAATTATAGCTTTCCTATCTTGTTCACCACACTGAGAACTATGCATATGCCTTTCAAGTGCATCCTATAACTCTTGAGCAGTATCGTTGTTGTCGATAAGAGAATAAATGTCATTTGGAAGTCCTTAAATCAAAAGAGATCTAGCAAGTCGATCAATCCTTTGTATTTGTTTCTCTTTAGCACTCAACAACTCTGGTTCTTTAAAAATTAGAGGTGCATTTGGTGCAGTTCCAGCAAGTGACACTTGAATAACAACAGGTAACGCTTGTTCTCCATAAGTGACAAAATGAATCATTGCTTCACCATATGTTTGCTCTTCAAGGTAGTTCATAAACCGTTCACACCACTGAGAGTATTCTCCCCAATACAACAATGGAATCCGCAGTGTCGAACCAACCATAATTAAGTCATGACTCATTTTAAATTTTGGTTAAAAAGTTGATAAAAAGATGAATAATGAAAGATTAAAACTAAATTCCAAAGTATAGAAATGAACTAAAAGAGTTGCTACTAAATTTTCCAAATGAGATTTTGGCCAAAAAATTTAAATGAGATTGAGCCCGAATAATCCAAATAAGGTTCAGCCCGAAAATCTAAATGAGGTTCAACCTAAAAAATCCAAATGGGGTTCGGCTCAAAAAATTCAAATGAAGTTCAACCCTAAAATCCAAATAAGGTTGAGCTTGAATATCCAAATGAGGTTCCGAAAGGTGATTCTAAAATGAGGTACACTAAAAATATCTCAAATGATGTTCGATGTAAAATCCTAAATGAGGCTTGTTCTCGAAGATTTTATATGAGTATAAATGCTAAATGAGGTTTCACAAGAATTCCAATTCCAGTTTGAGATATTTTTCGGTTGAGGTTTGAGTTAAGGTTCAATCAAAGTTCTAAAACACTCGTACCAAATGAGGATAGATGTTTTCTTGTTGAAAAGTTAACTTCATCCTTTATGAAGAAAATGAGGTTTATAGCCAAATGAGGTTGCACAAATGAGGTTAAAGTAGTAAATTTGGATGAGGATTGTGTAGAAAATTCAATCGAGGTTTCCCACTATGAAGAGTAATTAAGGTTGAAGACCAAATAATCCAAGTTAGAAGCCATAAATGCCACATGTAGAATGAGTGTCCCAAAAGAGGTTTCAAGTCAAATTAGATGAACAAGGTTCCACAAAAATGAATACTCAATCTTGTAAATGAGTGTTGTAACCGCTTTGAATCCATGTTCTCCAAAAGAGGTTTCAAGTTAAAATTAAGCCAAACTCAACACCAATTAAGCTTAATCTCAATCTCAAAACATGATCAAACACTAATAAACGTGACTAATCCACAATCGTCAGAGTATGATACCACATTTTAAAGTCTAGATCTTGATTGATGATTAGTGTGTGTAAAATAAGGTCTATTTAGTGTGTGTGTTTAGAGCAATAATTTTTGCAATTTTCCTTTTCTTATTTATTGTTGATATAAATGAGTGAAAACCATAACAAGTGTGTTCCTTTTCAGTTTTATGTTTGAATTTATCATCTAGATGATAAAACCCTTCCGTGTGTTGAGATTGTTCCAAGAGATGTCGAGCACAAAAGAGAATGGAGTATAAGAATCATGTCTGGATATCTAAACAAACAGACTAAAACGCTAGAAAAAAGGCTGAAAAACAGACTAAGATCTCACTTGAAGATCTTTATAAAACCACATACTTTTAGCATTTTTTGTAGATGAAAAGATTGAAGAATTTTTTTTATCATGACTTATGATGGGAGGCATCTTCAATCTTGATTAAGATACCTTCCACTGAATCAGTCAACCCATATTGTATAATTACTGTTAGGTTACGAGTACACACACACTTGATTCACTTAAACAAATCTGCCCCCAATTCCTTCCCCTTTCATATGAACCTTAATACGAAATTACCAGATTATATACTCGTTATTGCTAATTAATTGTTATGGCTAAAGGTAAAATCATTTAACCCTAACAGTTATATCTTTAATTTAGTTTATAAAAAAACCTAAATTTTTTTAAAACACTATTTTTTTAAATAATTGTAATTGCAGGTCAACCAAAGAAGAAGAAAGCAAAGAAGGATGTGTTCACTGTCTATTTCAACTACGATGGTATTTTTACTTCGTTCCCTTTGAAATACAGTCAGGGTCAGATGAAAGAGTTGAATGACACCAATTTCGATGAAATGTCATATGAGCATCTAAAAGAAATTGCTTTAACGTTGATTCCACATGCTTGTTTTGAAAAGATTTAATATTATTAAACTGGTTCAAAGTTAAGTTTAGGTGTTAGAGAACTTAAGTTAACCCAAGATATTGCTGATATGTTGAAGGTTGGTTATGACAATGGGAATGAGATAGATATGTATGTTGAACACTTTGGGTATGATATCATGGAATTGGCTGAGTTAGAAAGAAATGAGGAACAAAACTACAATATTATTAAATCTGTTGATGATGAGTATTATGATAATGATGATTGTGAAGAAATAAAGAATGTAGACTTTCAGACTAAGGGTGAAAGTGTTATGATTAAGAACATTAGTACACATGACCCATTCCTGAATAAGCTATGTAATCTAGGATTATGTTTAGAGGTACTATTGAACATCATGAAAATGAAACACCACTAGTTGATCCTGACGAGAATCAAATAGATTATGTAAATAAGGTCCAAAGGGGTATACTTTATCCCGCATTTGACCCTGACATCCCTTAGGATAAGATAGAACCAACACTAGGCATGAGATATGAGACTTCACATCAGTTAAAGTTGGCATTGGCAAACTATGGTGTAGCCTATGGTTATCAGTTATGGTACATTGAAAATGACTAGAGAGAGGTGTTGGTTTATTATGGTAGAAATGTGGAAGATGGAAGATGTGTAGGTAAAAAAGGTAATAAAGATAGGGTCATGAAAAATAAGGTTAGGAGTGGTGTGCAAATAGGTGTTAAGAAGAAAGTTGTTAGGAAGAAAGTTGTTAAGAAAAAAAGTTGTTAATAAGAAACCTGTTTTAGATTTTGGGGAGGGAACTAGTCAATCACCTAACTAGACAAAGAAGCAAGTACGAGAGTCTAAACAAGTTGTTTGTCCTTTTAGAATGTATGCTTCATGGATGTCTAATGAGCATTCATTTCAGATTAAGTCTCTCATTTCTGAACACATATGTCATAGGAATTACAACTTGGGTACTCTTGTTACCTATAGGTGGATTGCTATGTAGTTTTTAAGGAAATAATTGAAGATTCATTCATATCTTTAAGGAAAATGAGAGATGACATAAGACAGAAGTTCATGATAGATGTTAGTCTAAGACAGTGTAGGAGAACAAAACAATTAGCATTATTTGATCATAAGGGTGGGCTTATAGAGCATTATGGGAAACTTTATCAGTATTGGCAAGCACTACTAGACTCAAACCATGGCTCTACATGTAGATTGGATATAGATTAGTCTGTTAATGGGTCTACAACTTTCAAAAGGATATACATCTGTTTTAAAGGAGTCAAGGATGGTTGGTTGGTAATAGGTTTGGATGTATGTTTTCTAAAGCAACATGTAGGGGGGACAACTAACAGTCATGGGTAGGGATACAAACAACCAAATTTATCCCATTGCATGGGCTGTAGTAAGGGTTGAGAATGCAGACAATTAAGGTTGGTTCTTGCATCTATTGCCTGATGATCTGAGTTTAAATGATGGAAATGGAATTACAATCATATCTGATTCACATAAGGTACAATTTTGTTTAAGTTATATTCTTTTTGAATAAATGTTTATATACCTAACATATGCTCTAATGAGTATTTGTGTGCAATTCAGGGATTAATTGATGTTGTGAATGATTGGTTACCAGAGGCTGAGCACAAAAAATGTACAAGGCATATATATGCCAATTTCAAAAGGAAATACAGTAGACTCCAATATCAAAGACTTTTTTAGGCTGTAGCATCTTTTACACTAGAACAACAATTAATGCAAATCATAGATCAGATAAAACAAATAGATGAAGGTGCTTATGATTTTTAGATTCAAAGAAATCCCAACTCATGGTCAAGGGCTTTCTTTGAGATGGACAGGAGATGTACAACATTTGAGAATGGAATATCTAAAAGTTTTAACAGAGCAATTTTAGGTCCAAGACATAAACCTATTATCACCATGTTGGTGGAGATCATGTTGTACATCATGCAAAGGTTAGTTGCAATGAATAAGCTTGCTTTCAAATTAGAAGACAAAATAACACCTAACGTAAGAAAGAGGTTAGAGATCTTCAAGGAGAAACAAAGGTAAATATAATTACTTATAATTTTAATTAAATATTTTTAATAATATACTCATTATAGTGTTATTTTATAACAGAGAATGGATTGTCTTTCCAAGTGGTTTCCAAGGGTTGGAAATTAGGAAAGATGATCAAAGTTACGGTGTTAGTCTGCAACACAAGGTATGTCAATGTAGAATGTGGGAATTAAGTGGTGTTCCTTGTGTACATGATGTGGCAGCCTACTTGCATTGTGGAATTAACTTAGATTTAGGTGTTAGCCATTGGTATAGTAAAGAATGCTGGTTTAATGCCTATTAATTATCAATCAAACCTGTATTTGGGTCAAATATATGGAAAAGGACTAATGATGTTCCACTTTTACCACCACTTGTAAGAAGGTTTCTTGGTAGACCTCAAAAAGCTAGAATCAAAGCCCCTTATGAAAGTAGTGGTAGTCATACCAGTAGGGTGGGTAGGACTATGACTTACACAAATTGTTGGCAAAAGGGTTACAATAAGGCAACATGTTTAGCAGACCCAACACCTAAACCTACTGTTGAGAAAAATAAACCAGGAAGAAAAAAAAGCTATAGTTAGTCATTGTGCATCTAGGGGTAGGGGTAGAGGTAGAGGTGGAATTGAAAATGAATCCAGTGGTAGTGGAATGGGTGGCATTAGGGAAGCTAATGGTAGAGGGAGAGGTAGAAGGGGTGGTGGAATGGCTAGTAGTGGTGGTAAAAGAGGTGGTGGAAGAGGTAGCAGGGGTGTTGGTAGTACAAGAGGTGTTGGAATGGTTGGGTCAAGTAGCATGGGGATACTAACTTCTGAAGAGGTATGTGTTAGCATAGACTTTAAGTTTTGTTTATTCTTCAACCAATCACTAACTACTACTATAATTTACAGGAATATCAATTGCAGTTGGATGAGATGGCATTTAGGGAATGTATGGAAGAACAAGCCAAAGAACAAGCAATTATTGATACTAAACAAGAAAGATTAGATAAAGAAAGGAGAGAAGAACAAGAATTGGAGGAAAAGCAAGATTACTTTAATCCTGTTAATTTCAAGGAAGATTTAATTTAAGAGGCACCTTTTGATCAGGCATATGCTGAGGTTTTTATTCCAAGCATTCATTCTCAACCTACCCAACTGTCAGGTGTTTGGGTAAAGGATACAACTGATGTTACAACAAAAAATATTGATGATGCACCTGCAATAAAGATAAGTGAGACAACTGATATGGCTGAAGGAATAGCATCTGCTATGGTTGAAGATTTGTCTACACCAGCTGTGGATAAAGGCAAAGGAAAAGAATCAGTTAAAGATGAATCCAGTGCACCAAAAAAGAAAAGTGGCAGGCCACCATCACATGTAGATGGTATTAGGATTTTCTATAAGAACCATAAAATATCTAAAAGGATTTCCAACATGAAGGAAAAGAAAGCCTTTCAATTTGACAACAATGGAACAGGTAGCACTCCTGATAAGGCATTTGATGTGGATGATTAGTCATTTACTTGACTTAAGTACTGTAATGAATATTTAGGATTTGAACTTGGTATGTATGGGTCAAAAGTATAGACAATAGCATGTGGTATTTGCAGGTTTTATGGGCCTTGCATGTTTTGTGTATTGAACTATGTATTTGTACATTTGACTACCTTTAATCAAGACAAAGCATGATGCTTTTGATCCTTTTATTGCTTGTCATTTAAGAGTAACCTAACAGTAATTATACAATATGGGTTGACTGAATCAGTCAACCCATATTGTATAATTATTTTTAGGTTACGAGTACACACACATTTTCTATTCTTTTGGCATTTATTTGGCTTTTATTAGGCAAAATCCCGGGTAAATTAGTATACATTTAAGCAAATATCATAAGCCTTGAGGACAAGGCTCATTTAACGGGGGAAGACTATAACACCTCGTGTTTTAGGTCATTGTATGACATTATGTAATTCACAATTTATTTTTAGGGTTGTACGCGTTTGCTCTTAAACCGTAAACGTTAAGTTAAATCGCGTAAACTAAAAATGATCATTCAATGTAAACGGGCATTAAACAATTAAATGTTTACATCAAACAAGTGTTATATGATTATTTAGAGGATAATTAATAACTTTGTTCCTCTTATTTTTATTGGCTACGTAAAATGCTTTCGTTTCGCGATAAAACGCGTTTCGGCATTCCCGGAAGCACCAAAACCTAACTACGCCTAAACGAATACCCACGATTATACCCAATACTCAAAATAATAAATATAACATCACATATATATGTATTATGCCAAAAATTAGAGGATAGAACCAAGACTTTTCAACTTTTCATAATATCTAGATATTTATGAAATAAACTCTTACACCTTTATCAACTTGACATGTTAACCTTGAGCTAGGGTTAGAAAGTAACCATGGTTAAGTTAATGAGATATTTTTACTATAAATACTCATGCATGCATAAGTAAACTCTACCTTTACTCTTTACATGCAAAATTCATTTTCTTCCTCTCTTTTATACTCCAAAACCCACGGCTCAAATAAGCCATCTAAACAAATCCACACTTTGATTTTCTAAGATTATACAACCCTTTACACATCAATCCTAAGGTATTCTAAGGTGTTTGCAAGCATTGGTTCATCATTTGCAAGGATTAAGAAAGAAAAGGAAAGATTAGGGTTTCAAACCTAATCTAGGGTTTATAAGCTAGTAAGCTTTGGTTTTGAATCTAAACACGGGTTTAGAACTTATTTCTCATCTCTTACATCATCTCTAAGGTTTTCTTAATTCCTTTATACTTTTAATTCTTATTATTTTATGTGTTATATGTTAAATATGGCCATAATCACCACTAAGGACTTTTAAACATGTAAAATGAGTTATTACTTATGTTTATGATTTTATGCACTTATTCTTATGTCATATGATCCTATATATCATGGAAAAGTGAAAATAAAAGTATGTTAACCTATGGATTAAGTATAAACATGTTTAGGTTAAATTAGGGTTTTATAATGTTTCTTAATCTTCACATGTGAAAATAATGGAAAGAAATTGTTAAAACTTGTTACAATGAAATTACAAGGACTATGGATGAACTTGGACATTATTATAAGTACCACATATGTAAAATATGGTTATAAGAGTTTTTATAGTAAACTACTAAATTAATTAATACATAAAACAAGTTTTTATAAAGTTATACACTTAAATACATAGGGGCTGTTTAAAATCCGAATTCCATACAGAAAGTTTGACTTAATATAATTATAATACGCCTCATGACGATTCCATAATGATAAGAAACTCGAAAAACCGATCTATAACGAAAAAGATACGTTAAAAACGAGTTTACGACTATAAATACTTTTATAAAACTATTTTTATAAAAGTTACTATTCATTACAGCAACTTTTATTTTTAAAACATCTAAAATATGATATAACTTTTAATTACGAGATCGTACTCGAAAGAATCGTTAAAAACGGAACTATAACGAATAAACTACGACATTTTCGATAATTAAAGTTTATAAAAGTAATTTTATAAACTATGAACAGTAAAAAGTACTATTCATCAGCGGGATTAACTTCATAAAATATAATACATCTTTTAATAACAAAGACGTACTCGAAGGAATCACTAAAATCGGGATTAAAACGAATAAGTTATTACGATTACAAGTTTACGCTAATTAAAACTAAAAACGAGTAAAATAGCTGTCGTGAATAGTAGGTCATTTTTACGAAAAGTATATTTATAAACGTTTTCACTTTATAAATATTATTTTACTAAAACGATTAGTCGGTGATTATGCTATATAGAATATTGAGTGGTTATCAAAGTGCTATAATACTAGGGAGTTTCATATGAGGCCTCTTCGGATGGCGTATCGACGAGTTGTTGGATTTACGATTTAAAGTGTCCTAACTCCTCGTACGTCATGTCATGACCTCTTTAATTATGATAGCCCGAACGATAGTACGATGTAACAACTATAAGATTATATTCAATGTTATTAATTAAAGTACTCGGTACTTATACGACCTTAATTTAAATAGGTTGCATCTATCGTCTTGCGTGACGTTTTATCTGTGATTAATTGGACTATCTGTACTCAAGGTGAGTTCATAGCCCCACTTTTACAGTTTTACTGATTTACTATTATTTGGGGTGAAAACATGCTTTGTTTTATAAATTGGACGCAAGTGTTTAAAGTATATTGATTATGTGTTTGCCTAAGTAGCGATAACCCTCCTGAGCCCATTATCATGAACTGTCAATTGCATAGATGTAGTTGTTAATTGCATTATGTGAGCGCGAATGATATAAATAGATCTATTGGGATTAACCTCCTCGTTTGGGTGATTAGCTATCACTGGGAACGAACGTTGACCATGTCGGACTTGGATGTTGCGGGTTACAACATCTGTACGGGCAAAATAACTGCTAAAATAGCAAAATACAGGTTGAGCTTCAGTGTCATGAGCTTAGTGCAACAGTAATCTGGTTTTGTGATTGTTGGCATATGTTGTAACATCACGGGAAAGTCTTGCGGTCCTGCATAATTTAAATACATAAACCTATGAATTCACCAACAATTTTGTTGACGTTTTAAGCAATGTTTTCAGGAGGTCAATAGGCACGAGGTGCCAAGGATGCATTGGATTATGTTTTGGATTGTACTGTTAAAGACTTATGTGTATCATGTTTTGGGAAATCTATGTTGTCTTTTGTAATATGAAACAAAGAACAAGTAAAGCTATAAGCTTTTGTAATATGTCTTTTATTTAAATCCAATGTATCAATCTAAACGACTTTTGTGTCGTTCTTATATATATCTTGTGCTGTTGATCTTGAAGTAACATGCCCCGGATCCTTATTCCGCTGCGACCCATTTTGGGGGTGTTACAATGTCTATCTATTAAGACTTTCTAAATGGTATGTCAAATTGTGTTAGATTTATATACCACATATGTTCATAGCAATAAACATATAATTCAAGGTTGTAAGTTTTATTTCCTAAATCTTTCAGGTGAAGGAAACTTGAACATAATACTCCCACTAGCTTTTAGAAATACTCAGGAGTTATCTTAATTGTAATTAAATTTAAATCAAGCAAATGATTTATTTAATAATAAACTTAAGATTTTTCTCCTAGATGCTCGCAATTGAGCACTCTACGGTTACATACACATCAGTATCTGAGGACGATCTAGACATCGGTTCACCAAGAGTCGATGGACAACCTATTATGCCTGAGGTTCCACCATCGCCGGACTACATACCTGGCCCTGAGGGACCACCATCACCAGACTACGTGCCTGGCCCGGAGGAGCCAGAGCAGGCACCACCTTCACCTATTTACATATATATTGTTCCGAGCCTATTACCCCGGAGTTCTTAACCCAGTGGACGATGAGGTATTCCCCGGCTGAGGAGAGCCAAATGCCTGCTGCTGACTCACCTACTCATCAGTCACCAGGGTATATACCGGAGTCCGACCTTGAGGAGGACCCAGAGCTGGATGATGAGGAGGATCCTGAGGAGGATCTAGCTGACTATCCTGCTGACAGAGGAGACAGGGATGATGAGGAGTCATCTGAGGATGATGATGATGCAGAGATAGAGCACTTAGCTCCTCTGACACCTGCAAGCTGTTGCGATATTTAGCTACCAGGACCCATACCTTGCCTTATCGCGTCACGGCTAGGATGTCCATCCGACCCTAGGCGTTGGCACCGTTCCTCTCCAAGGAAGTTGCTGAGAGATTGTTAGCCTTACCTACTCCACCACCATCACCTCTCTCTCCATACTCATCACCACTCCCTCAGATACCCTCTCCGCCATTACCCTTACCATCACCACCACCCAATGGCCCTACATATTTTGAGGGATCTCTGGGATCCCCGAGCTGCTGGGATTAACGCGAGATGCACTACCACTCCTTCATAGAGACTGAGATGCCGGAGATCTGTTTAGCCCGCGTTCGTAAGAGGCCGCGTCGTACTACTTCCGGTCCTGGATAGTGGTCGGGAGAGTTTGGCAGCTGGTGCCGCTATAGGCAGTTAGACCAACCACAGCTGAATGTAGACACTTTAATGGATTTGCTGAATTTAGATGCCGCTCCCTGGACATATACCAGAACGTCCTAAAGAGTTAGGCTAATGGTATTAGATACATGATGACCTTTTAAGTGGAGCCATGCCAGGAGGTTTGCACCGACCATGCCTAGAGGGGGCAATCAAAAGATTATTGAGTTGGCTACTACTGTTGACCAGGAGGATGAGATCATATATTCTCAGCTGGATGATGCACGGTATGACCGAGCTCTACTTAGAGCCCGAGTCAACATGTTGTACAGATAGCCCATTCAAGACGCACTGCCCTTCTGATGGAGGAGGAGGCTAGATTATCTCGTGCCGCTTGGGCACAGTCAATGGATACATGCGATTAGGTACGTTCCGAGGGCATATCACTTCAGACTACGGTCATGGCTCAGCAGTCCAAGATCGCTGAGTTGTAAGCAGCAGACCATAGGAGACAAACGGTGATTTCAGATCTGCTGAAAGCAGACTATCAGAGACAAAGACAGTTAGTAGAGGCACTAAAGATAGTGAAGAGCCTCAAGACTCAGATGATCGAGCTACAAGAGACAACAGGACCTGCCTAAGGATCCTGACATAGCCAAGAGCTACCAGAGGAGGCCAGTAGTAGATTCTTAGAACTAGGGTATAATGATAAGCTACTGAATAGTCTGTTAAGTAATATGGATGTTTCCCAGCATAGCAGACTGTAAAGATCTATGGTTTTGTCAGCTACTTTGTTTAAGATCTTTTGTTCATGTAATCCCAACTTTGTACAGCCTACTAAGTATTACGAGTATATCTCAGCTATGTGATGGCTATTAGGTTATTTTGTCTTGTAACCTATTGTTGTGATCGTTTGTAATTTAAACCAATCAGTATTATTTTTCCAAGTTATATATGGAAAGGATGGATATGTTTAATATGAAATCGAATTTATTGTAATGATTGTCGATTTGTTAATTCATATGTTGTTGTATTTCAAACCCTGTGTTGTGCATCTCTTATTATTTTATTAAGTTATACATCGGGTTTATGGTTAAGATCTATTGAAATCCTAACGGTGTTATGTTTTTCTTGTGATTTGAAGAAAATGGCACCAAGAGGAAGTGCCCACAGGTTAAACCCCGGTACAACTCCCCCACTAGTCACAGACCCTACTACCACCACTATACTTCGGGTCCACACAGTGCCCAACTTCAGCCATGATCGACGAGGGTGTCCAGTTTGTATTGGCAGCATGACTACGACCCAAAAATGGCGATGATAGCCATACCTCGGAACCGTTGAGAAGGAATGAACCACTGAGCAAGAGTGCAACCTATCAAGACTCATGTAAAGTCAACCCTATACTTCAAGGGTAAAGAAGGAGATGGTGTCCGACTATGACACCGTGGGATTTGAGAGTGATGGAAACCGTGTTTTTCGCAATAATAACTGCATCGAAGGAGAATCAAGTGAAGTTTGCCACTTGTACTCATATATGGGAACTGCTCTAGCCATTGTGGAACTCACATGATGTCAGGACAGTGACTAACGAGGTCGCATATGCAATGACGTGGTCTGACTTGAAAAGAAGATGACAACTAAAATATTTATCCCGAGGATGAAATCAAAAGATTGAGGCAAATTGGTGGAACCAAAAAAGTACAAGGCATACCGATGTGTAGCCCTACAACCAACATTTCCAGGAACTGGCATTGCCCAGAGTGACAGGATGTTCCCCTGAAGAGACTAACAAAAATAGAAAAGATAAGTCGGTGGATGCCCGCCTGATTTACTCAAGTGTGGTGGCATCGAAGCCGAAGACCATGCAGGAGGCTATTGAGATGGCGACTGAATTGATGGATAGGAGAATTAACACTGTGGCTGAGAGACAAGACAAAAACAAGAGGAAGTTTGAAGACGCTCCTCGAAATAACCAAAACCAACAACCAAACAAAAGGCAGAACAACAGTCACCGGGCCAATGCTGCCGGGAACGGTGACAAGGAAACCATATGAAAGGACTAAACCTAGAATCCCAAGTGTATACTGCAAACACATTACGTCCTTGTATACAATAAATGCACAAAACTGCAAGAAGCTTCCCCCAGCTAAGGACAGCAGGACCCCCGTCCTGCAATGCAAACAAACAAACAACCCAGCAATAACAATAACAACAACAACCGCAACAACAATAACAACAACAACCGTAACAACAACAACCCAAGAGCCCAAGGGGAAAATACCAATGCCATCATTTGCTTTGAGTGCGGGGCTCCAGGCCACTTCAAGAAGGACTGCCCCCAGTGGAAGAACAAGAATAAGGGAAATGTAATGGGTGTATCCAGGGCTTATGCAGTGGGAGTCGCCGGGCAAAGAACCCAGACAACAAATGTTGTATGATGGTACGTTTCTCCTAAATAAAACCTTGTGCTGGTCCATTTTTTTGATACTAGGTGCAGATACAAGTTTCGTGTCTGACTCAAATTAGTACCTGATTAATTATAGCCCCCACCAGAAACATTAGATCATGGTTTATAACGATGAATTAGCAAGATAGGTAAATAAATTGGGTAAATACGGTATTACTGGGTTGCACATTAAAATTCTGAACCATCCGTTTCACGTCTACCTAATGCCAGTAAAATGGGACTTATTACGTCATAATTGCATGGACTGGTTGAGCAAATCCCAGGCCCGTTATTGACTGTGCCTAAGAAGAACGCTCATATCCTTATGGGAGCGAAATCTTATTTTTCATGGAGACGGAAAAGAAATAAACGCGTGACTCGATACACATCATCTCGGCACCAAGGCCCAAAGTATCTGCTGCAGATGATGTCACGTCTTTATGCACATATTACCGTCAAGGAACTGGAGACAGGGGAGAGTCGAAGAAGAAGCAACTGCCAAGAAGTACCGATTCGTCAAAAATTTCCGGAAGTATATCCGAGGACTTCCAGGCCTTCCAACCTACCAGACAAGTGGAATTTTCACTTCATCTAGTAACCCGGAGCTACACCTGTATCACGGCAACCTTTCGAGTTGGCCCCCATCAAAATGAAAGAATTGGCGAATCAACTACAAGAGCTCTCTGACAAGGGCTTTATAAGACCTAGTTTCTCACCATGGGGAGCTTCGGTTCTATTCGTTAAGAAGAAAGATGGATCGTTACGGATGTGCATAGATTATCGGGAACTAAACAAACTAACGGTGAAGAACCGTTATCCGCTACCGAGAATTGATGACTTATTCGATCAACTTCAAGGGTCGAGTGTTTACTCAAAGATCGACCTAAGGTCGGGTTATCACCAGTTTAGAGTTCGAGAAGAAAGACATCCGAAGACTCCTTCAGGACTCGATATAGACATTATGAATTCCAAGTTATGCCATTTTATTTGACCAACGCACCTGCTGTGTTTATGTGACTCATGAACTGAGTGGAGTGCAAACCTTAATGGACAAATTTGTAAAATGGTCTATATGATGATATTTTGATCTATTCCAAGAACAAGCAAGAGCAACGAAGAGCATCTGAAGATAATATTAGAGTTGTTGAAGAAAGAGGAGTTGTACAAAATGTTTCAAATTAGTGAAGTACTTGATTCCCAAAGTACAATATCCTCGGTCATGTGATTGATAAAAAAGGCCTTCATGGAATCCCAAGCCAAGATCAAATCCATTAAAATAGGGCATCTCCTAAGACACCAACGGAGATTCGTCATTTTTTTTAGGTCATCTGGGTATTATCGACGATTCTTAAGGTTTTATCAAAGATCGCACAAACCAATGAACCAGCTCACATCAAAAGAAGGTCAAGTATGAGTGGACAAACAAGAACAGCGTTCCATTATTTGAAGCAGAAGTTATGTAGTGCACAATTCGGCATTACCCGAAGAAGTGAAGATTTTTAAATCGTATACACTGCGATGCTTTCGATCAATGGTTTTTGGAGCGCTGTTGTTAGATGCAAAAGAAAAAGGATATTTCTTAGCAACAACGCCATTAAAGATACCATGAAGAAGAACAATAACTACTCATGATCTGGAACTTGGAGCAGTAGTGTTCGCTCTGAAGATTTGGGGCAGCTATCTGTATGGTAACCAAGTGTACGTGTTCACTGATCAAAAGAGTTTACCAGCATATTCTTAATCAAAGATTGAACATGAGATAACCCGAATGTTAGAGTTGCTTAGTGATTACGATTGCGATATTCGTTATCACCCAGGAAGGCAAAATGTCTTGCTCTGATGCATTGAGAAGCCGGAAAAAAAAAACAGGAACCACCGTTAAGAGTTCGAGCTTTAGTCATAACTATTAGCTTGGATCTTCCTAAGCAAATCTTAAATGCTCAGACTGAAGCACGGAAACCAAAGAACATCAAGAGTGAAGATGTTGGAGGTATGCTGATTGAAAATGCTAAATTTCCAGAGGCACTTAGAACGGAAAAGTTGGAACCTTGTACGGATGGAACCCTATGCCTCAATGGCAGAGTTGGGTTTACCATATATGTTATGGGCGATTTGCGGACTGTGATCATGCACGATTCCCACAAATCAATGTATTCTATCCATCCAGGTTTCGAGAAAATGTATGAAGATGTAAAGAAGCTATATTGGTGGCCCAATATGAAAGCTGATATCGCCACCTATGTTAGCAAGGCTAGAACCCAGTGCTAAGTTAAAGCCAACATCAGAGACAATCGGTTGTGGTACAAACCTGGAGATACCTCAATGGAATAGGGACAATATCACGATGGACATTTTGTCACAAAGCTTTCCTAAGTCATCACAAAGGGTATGACAACATTGGGTACTCGTTGACCGTCTTACAAAGTCCGCAATCTTTATACCCATGAAAGAAACTGACCCTCTGAGAACTAGCGAAATGTAACCTAAAAGGAAGTATAACAAGGCATGGAATACCGGTCTCGATTATTTGTGATCGTGACCCTAGGTTCGCATCAAATTTCTGGAGGTCACTCAAGAAAAGCTTTAGGGTACAATTAGATATGATACGCATATCATCTGCAACTGACAGACAAAGCGAGAGGAACCATTCAAACACTCAAAGATTATGCATAAGAGCTTGTGTGATCGACTTTGGGCTGGCAATGGTTGGGTTACACATTTGCCATTGTCGAGTTTTCATAACAATAACAGTTAACATAGCTACATTTTAAGCTGCACCCTTTGAGGCACTTTACGAGAAAATGTCGTTCGCCTGTTTGCTGGCTGAGGTGGAGAAGATTTCAACTCACCGGGTCCTAGAGAAATTTCAGCGACGACTGAGAAAATCATTCAAGTTAAAACAAAGGATGCAAGCCGTCTGAGATAGGCAGAAGAGCTACGCTGATTTTACAAGCGTAAGCCAAGTGAAGTTCGAGTTGAGATAACAGTGATGCTCCAAGGTTTTCGCCTTGGAAAGAAGTTTACGTTTTGGAAACAGAGGGAAATTAATACCTAGTTAGTTGGACCCTTCAAGGTAATAAAAAGGTTAGGACGTTGCATACAATACTCGAGCTCCTGAGGAGCTGGCAGAGTTTCATAATACATTTCACGTGTCCAACTTAAAGAAGTGTCAAACCGAGAACCCTTAGCCGTTCCTTGGATGGACTATCATTTTGATCACAAGCTTCAGTGTCGAGGACTTATAGCGATCACAGAATCGTAGAAGTTAAACGGTGAAGCGAAGCCGTATCCCCATTAGTCAAAGTTCGATGGAACACAAAGAGGTCCTGATTTACATGGGAACGTGAAGATCAATTCATGAAGAAATAACCACACCCTTCACCAAGAATGCACCGACGTCTAGTGTCGTTGTGATAGCCTTGAAGGACAAGGCTCATTTAACGTGGGGAAGAACTAAAAACACCTCGTGTTTTTAGTCATCGTATACATTATGTAAATTCACAATTTTATTTTTAAAAGGGTTTTACCGCGTATTAACTCTTAAACCCGTAAACTTTAAGCTTAAATCTTCGTAAACTAAAATTGATCATTCAATGTAAACAGGGCCATTAAAAAGACATTAAATGTTATTCATCAAGCAAGTGTTATATGATTATTATAAGGATAATTAATGACTTTGTTCATCTTATTTTTATTTGCTACGTAAAATGCTTATGTTTCGCAATAAAACGCGTTTCGGCATTCCCGGAAGTTCCAAAACCTAACTACGCCTAAACGAATACCCACGATTATACCCAATACTCAACAAATAGATAATATAACATCATATATATGTATATTATGCCAAAAATTTTAGGATAGAACCAAGACTTTTCAACCTTGCATAATATCTAGATATTTAAGAAACAAACTCTTACACCTTTATCAACTTGACTTGTTAACCTTGAGCTAGGGTTAGAAAGTAACCATGGTTAAGTTAATGAGATATTTTTACTATAAATACACATGCATGCATAAGTAAACTTTACCATAAACTCTTTACATGCAAAAATTCATTTTCTTCCTCTCTTTTATAAGTCCAAAACCCACGGCCAAAATAAGCCATACAAACAAATCCATACTTTGATTTTCTAAGATTATACAAGCATAACCAACATATCCTAAGGTATTCTAAGAGGTTTCAAGGGTTGGTTAAGCTTTGAAAGGGTTTTAGCAAGTTATTGCAAGATTAGGGTTTCAAACCTAATCTAGGGTTTATAAGCTTGTAAGCTTTGGTTTTGAATCTAAACACGGGTTTAGAACTTATTTCTCATCTCTTACATCATCTCTAAGGTTTTCCTAATTCCTTTATACTTTTATTTCTTATGTTTTATGTGTTTTAAAATGTTAAATTATGGCTATAATCACCACTAAGGGCTTTTAAAATATGTAAAAAGTGTGTTAATTATTTATGATTTTATCACTTTTTATCCAGGACAAATTTAATCATATTATCATGGGGAAAAGTGAAATATAAAAGGAATGTTAACCTATGGAGTAAGTGTAAAACATGTTTAGGTTAAATATTAGGGTTTTAAAGTATTTACATAAACTTCACATATGAAAATAATGGAAAGTAAATTGTTAAACTTATTACAATGAAATTATAAGGACCTATGATAGATCCTGGACTTTATTATAAGTATTACATGTGTTGAAAATATTAGAAGGGTATTCTTTCTATATTAAACTACTAAACTAATTAATACATAAAACAAGTTTTTATAAAGATTTCACACATAAAAACTGTAGGGTTGTTTTTAAAATCTGAAAAACCATACAGATAAGTTTTGAGATAATATAATAATAATACGTCCGTGACGATTCCCGAAATGATAAGAAACGTGAAAAACCGAACTATAACGAAAAAGATTCGTTATTACGAGTTTATGACTATAAAAATCATTTTACAAACTAGACTACAAATTAACCTGCCATCTTGCCTCTGAACTAATTCAGCTATAGGTTGAGTATTCCAATGTTAACAATTAAGAAATTGAATCTGCTAACATCAAAAGCTTTGGTTAAAAGATCAGCCATATTATCATCAGTGTGAATCTTAAGCACCTGGATAAGCTTTTTCTCATAAGCATTCCTAATGAAGTGGTGCCTAATCTTAATATGCTTTGTCTTAGAGTGAAATACTGGATTCTTTACAATGCATATTGTGCTTTCATTATCAATGTAGATCTTTGTGTTAATAAAATTGAACCCATAGTCTAACATTTGATTCTGAATCCATAAAACTTGCCCACAACAGTTGGCAGCAGCAACATACTCTGCCTCTATAGTAGAAGTAGCCATAATTGTCTGCTTCTTAAACTGCCATGAAATAAGTCTCCTGCCAAGAAATTAACAACCTCCAGTTGTGGATTTCCTATCAAGATTTGCTCCAGCATAATCACTATCTGAGTAGGCTTCCAGCTCAAATGATGACACTCTAGGATACCAAAGGCCCAGTTTGGGTTTGCCTTTGAGGTACCTAAAGATCCTCT